>PVIC010058734.1:0-10299 GCA_004025085.1 Thryonomys swinderianus | reverse complement strand
GGGGAAGCCCTTTCCTCTCTCAGAAGAACCGAGGTCCGCCGTCCTTGGCGCGCCCTCCCCGCCCGCCCGCCGTCCCGGAGGCCCTGCTCGGTGGAGGCCTCGTCCCGGGCCTGTGCGCAGCGGAGCCGCTCTGAGCCCAGCGCGTCGCGCGCTCCGCTGCTCCATGTGGTGTTTAACCGCGCTGAGCATATTGAAAGGTTGAGGGAGACACCACTATTTTGGTTATTTATCTGTTGCCGAATGTACATGACAAGATGGGGCTTTTTTCCCGGCGCTCATCCACAGCAGGCAGGGTTTATGGCCAGAGAGATTTTCACAGCAATCACAGCCATACATTTACATTTTACATATTGTTACATTTTATGTATTTGGATAATGTTGAAAAATATAATGGTGGTTTACACAGGGCGCCGTGAGGAGTCGGTGAGGGAGAGAGAGGTGGTGTAAGAGGAGAAGACGGGCCGAACTACCAGTGAACCCCGAGGACGCACGCGCCCGGACGCGGGCAGCGGCGGGCAGGGAGGGCCGAGGCCGGGCCGGCAGCGCTGCGCGTCCGGGGCCCAGGGGGAGCCGCGGCGGCCGGGCCCTGGCGAGGGGCGCCACCCGGCGGCAGGAGTCGCAGCCCGGTGCCGCCGGCCGCGGAGAGCAGCCCTCCGACCGCGTCCTCCCGGGCTCCCTCCCGCAGCCTCGCAGGCGGCTCCCAGGGCCGGCCTCACGCCCGGCGCCAGAAGATGGCGCTGTTGGCAGCGCGCGCAGGCCGCGCCTCCTCCGGGCTGCCGGGCCGCGGCCCAGGCTGCGCAGGCGGCCGTGCGCAGCGCTGTGCCGTGCGGGTCCCGGTGAGAAGCAGCCCAAGCCCTGAGCCAGAGGGAGAGTCAAGACGGCGGAGGCACGTTTCGGGCACTGCTCCCTGTGGCGGCAGGGGCCGGCAGGCGTCGAGACGGGCGCTCGTCTCGGAGGGATATTTGGTTTACTTTCCTATGATGGGCAAAACCTATTTCTAACTGGTCAAGACAACATGACAGAATGATTTCATGTTGCTTCTGTGCAAGTGTTATTGGAAAGGAATAGAAATAAATGTGTTTGCCTTCTGGACGTTACAGCCGCGGCCCGGGGAGCAGCCGGCTTCCGGCGGTGCTTGCTCACCCTACTGGGGCAGGACGTATGGGCTCGCTCCACACAAGCAGAACTGGACAGGAGAAGCGTGTTGGTCTCACTCAGGGCGAATCTGAAGCAAAGCATGTCTAACACTTCACATTCCTTTGCAAGAACTTTTTCTTGCTTCTTTACAAAATCTTAAAAAATCAAATGCACATCAGGCAAGTTAGGCTGCAGGAATACTTCCTGGCCCCCCCCCCCGGAAGGGAAACAGCAGCAAAGCTGCGTGTGTGTCGGGGTGTCGGGGTGTTAGTGGTGGGGACTGGGGTGAAGTCCAGGTCAGGGTGTGAGCTGGAAATGCTCTTCGGCTTTGGTTATTTAAATTTCATACAGAATACTGAACTCAGTCACGTACTTTGATTAAACAAGATTCTAAAAGCAATTTTCCTAAAAATTAGGAACACATTTGAATATAACTTTGTATTGAACCAGTAATTACAGAAGAAAGATACATTCTGCCATGTTGTTTAAAAAAACTTTTTAAAAACTGCATGTGGTGTCCTGTTGAATTATTAATCCAGGTAAACTCCCTGCACCCATCCACACAGGCGGGTCCATTTCATGCCCACCACACATGACTGAGACTCCTAAGGAGTGAAACGCGACATTTTCAGTTAATAATTATTTCAGTAATGTTTCCCAGCATCTTTTCTGTGGCTCCCAATTCAGCTCTTCTTCCATAATAACAGATGGTTGGCGAGACTGTTTGCTGCTGTGCCCCAGAACGTCCTCTGGGCAAATACTATATTATTTATGGATCAGAAAAGTTTCAGAGGTGCCTCCTACCTGATACTGCTTCCTGAGGAACTTGCGTCTGAGACTTTCGGCCTAGTTATCCTGGTGTGCTCTAAAGAACTGATAATATTTCCAAGTCTGAATTTGTTCACTGGTTCACCGTTTATGCAGAGACCCTGCAGGGACTCTGTCCTCCGGACACAGGTGACAGGGTCTGGATGCAATTTCAAAATAACTACACCAAGAAAGCAAAGCGTTTATAGTCTGAATTTATATGCCAGATACTTTAAGATACATTTAAAATGTGTCTTAGGAAATATGGAAAGTACTTTTGGTTTTAAACCAGTTTACATTCATCTTTGTGGAGACCCAATATCTACTTTTCTGCAGCAACCTAGTAAATGGACTTTACAGAAGTTTTTGGTCAATGAATGTGACATTTGTAATTGTTGGTTTGACTGTCATAGGAAAATGAGGAAAAAGAATGACACTAAAGTCTACCTCTTTAATGTTTATTTGATCCGGCCCGATTTTACAATTTAGTTTAGCAATGAAGCGGATTTCTTCCCCCTTCCCTCCCTCCCTCTCACCCCTTCTCTCTCTCGCTTTCTCTCTCTCTGAGTGAAGTGAGCACAAAGATAGCCATGAGGACGGGCTTTTTATTAGCACAAGAAAAGACAACACAAAACCAAAGTGAGCCAAACCGAAGTGTGCACCGAGCTCGGCCGGCACAGGACAGGCCCCAACCCTCGGTGCCAGGGCTCAGCGGACGGCATGACTGTGCTTCCTCCCCTGACCCGGGTCCGAGGCGTGTTCGCAGAGACGCGGCGTCAGGTGCAGCGGCGCTGCTTGAATCTGAGCTGGCCTTGCCTGTGTCTGTGTGAGGCGGGTCCGGTGACCGCATCAGAGCCACGGCTGTCGGGGCGCTGGCCCTGGCCTGGAGACTGTGCCCCGGCACGGGACCCAGTGTGGCCCCTGGGCTCGTGGGGGTGCCGCCAGCAGTGCCTGTCCGTGTGGAAGGCGGGACCCCACGGCCTTCGCCCATCGGCGGACGCACGGACTCGACCCGAGAGCCAGGTACGGCGGGCTGGACGGGGCGGCGCCGGCCTCTCCACGGGCGGCGGAGGCTGCTGCAGGGCTCCGGCCTCACCCTGCCTTCCCAGCCTGCGCACCGTGGCGTGCCGTGGGGCTGCAGTCGGAATAAAGATATCAACACGGGTGAAAATGTGTTTAAAACGGCCCTAAACAAGAGCGAAAACAAAACCAGAACATTCTTTCCCGGAAAAAAAGATTTTTTTTTTAGCTTCCAGAGTAGAACAAAGTTTCAAAGCTTAAGCTTTTAGGTATATTTGAAGTTAAATTATTACTTTTTAAAGCATTACTTTTCTACTTAAAATGTATTTATGAAAAATAAAAAACTATGATTAAACCTAGCAAATACCTTTGTATATTCTGATATTCAGTGTCAGCTTCTAAACAGAGGTTGCTGCTATATTTCCATACATAAATAATTTTATAGCACTCATACATGTGCCTTAATAAGGCTTCACATTGTACCTAATTTTATGTAAATGTTATTCAGACTTTAATCCAAGAGTTTTGTAGGGGAGGTTAAAGGGTGTTTATCTCGATTCGTTAAAATGTACCATGAAAATTAAGCAGTGACAAATATTATGACTTTTTAAATTGTTCTAAATGGCTGTATTTGTTTATTAGTTTGTGTTGATGTGCAGTATTTTAACTCTTTCAGTGTAATCTAATTTGATGAATTGTTCACACAGGAGCCATGATCAGGAACAGATCTAGCAACTCACAAACTCAGCAGTCAGCCTGGATGCTTGGTAACCCCCTTTCTGAGTATTCTTCCAGGAAATAAAACGCTGTACAGCACAGTGAAAAATTAACGACAGTGAACACACGAAAAAAAAGTTCAGGTCATTTTATTTTCTCAAATATTACTCCATATGCAAATATCATAAGTTGCGCTTAAAATGTTTTTTTTTTTTCTGCACAGTTTTAATGCCCAAGGAAGCCATATAGTAAGAATAAATGTTTATTTAGAATAATTATAAGAATCAATGCAACTTGACAAAGGCTGTTTCGTCAGTTTGTTTAAAAAGACTCCTGAAATGATATTTTAAGGGGGAAGGAAGGAGCTCAGAAATAGGATTATTATATTCCTACATGTTACTTATTAGAACGAGTCAGCAAAGACAGGGTGTAGATAAGGTGAAGCTCTGAATGAAACCTTAACCAAAAACTCAAAAGTGCATTCCAGACTCAAGTATTAATAGAATAAATTTAATTTTAGTTTCTCATAAGTGCAGCTGCATTTTCTATTTAATTGCAGGTTTTTCACAGTAGTAATTTTTCCTTGACCTACTCAATCTCAAAAGTCAGAAAATTGCTTCTTTTTAAAAACTGACAATGGCACGGTATGTTTCCAAAGAAAAAAAAAGACAAATTACAGAAAACCATTAGTTTAAGCATATTTAAATACCCAGGAAGAAGTTCTAATAGAAAACTTGGTGAAATAGGAGGAAAAGTTATGAACAGCTTTACTGCATGGTGTAAATAAATGGCTCTTAAGATATTATATTATTATTTACTTTTTCCCCTAAAAGTGAAATTATTTCAATAATTATTGAAATTGTGACGAGTAATTATAAAAAGCCCAGTGCATTAAAAATGCCTTGCTTTTTACTCACTTGAAAAAGCATTTTTCCCCCACAGTGGTAGACGTGTAAATGTCACAGATCTCATCTGCAGCTTGTGTAGTAGATGAACAGAAAAAATGTTTTAAAAGTAAAAACATTAGTTTTGAAGAATCGAGAAGACGACAGTAAGGGAAGAGCAGAGCACCAGCCTTTGAAAACGCAGCAAGATCAAAGCCAGAATTTCCAGACAAATGCAGAGAAAGATATTTTTATCTCACAATTGTTAAATGATGGTGAAGTGTAAACAGGTTTTTCAGAATGAAAAACAAAATAATCTTCCTGCTTTAATAGAGCAGGCTCTGGACCACAGAGGAGAAGGGATAGAATTCTCTGTTTATTTGATAAAGATTTTATAGAATATGCTTTATCGAGCTGTTAAGCTTCCCTGTGGTCTGTGAATAATTTGTGGGTTAGGCTTCTGATCACTGATTACAGAAAGAAAAATTTAATCATCAGTGAATGATTATTCACTGCTCAATTTTCTTTTATCATGTTCAAAACCTTTTTTTTGTTTTTGTATATTGTGAATTCTCCTGACTGTTAGAGGAATAAGAGCAAACTCCCTAGAAGTAAGCTAAATCCGGCAGAAGAATATTCTTTTAAAATTTTAGTTATTAATAATTTTCTTTTCATCATTGGTGGGCCCAATACAAATTAGGTCTTCACAACTGAAGCATGGTTTCAATAGTCAGGTTAATCAAAAGCGCCAGGTTAGACTCTGCACGGCCGCACACGGGGCTCTGGCGAGCCGTCCACCGGCCAGGAAGTCAGGGAAGCTTTTAATAACAATCAGGACTGCAGAGCCTTTGATCTCGGCTAATTTTGATAGAGCTGATATCAATTGAAAGTCCCAGGACCTCTGCCCAAGTACAAAAACTCAGCCTGCCTGGAAGCCGGAGACTCAGATTACGGCACCCTTTCGGGGGTGCGCCTCTGTGTTTAGCTCGCTTTTCCCAAGTCTCAGACGGGTGCTGTGTTTTGTAATTTACTAAGTCAAGCGTCTCTCTTCCAGCTGACTGCTGCTTGGGCCGAGGTTTGTGAACAGGGCCAGGAAGGTGGTAGTCAGATTCTCCACAGCCTCCTCCGCGGCTCTGAATGAAAACAAGCCCTTGTGCTGCAAAAGACAGGCTCCTTAGGCTGAGGAGGAGCTGGGTTGTCAGACAGGGCGGCGGGGAGTCTTTGAAAGGAGTTATAATGTTCGCTCCTGGGAAAAAAACCTCATGTAAAAAGGGTTCTTTGGAGTAAAAGAGACCATGGAAATCTAAGTGAAAAATAAATACACATTTACACCCAAATTCTTGTAAATTATCAACCCATAAAAGGCTGGCCTGTCATGTCACAGCGACTGCGAACGGAGGGTGACAATGTCCTGTATTGTTCTCGTGAACAGTTGAGCCATAAAACAGATGCATAATAATTTTAGGGACTCTTTATGGTGTCAGGAGTTCCACACAGGAAGTCCTCCCAAAGCGAAGTGACTATATACTGAAGGTGACAATGTTTACCTCTTCATTTGTTGAGCTATAATAAAGTTCAAGGTAAAAATAAGCTGCCTGTGTCCTAGCGGGGGCCTGGGATATATTTGAAGGGTCCGGCGAACGCGTGTGAGGTCTGCCCCTGTGCTCCGTGTCTCAGTGAGGCTCATATAGGAGGGCAAGACGCTCTCTGGGCCCCGGAGGCTCCAGGGTCCTGTGACTTTGGTGGAAATGGCCTTGGGCTTCGCTTTGGATTTGAAGTTGCTCTAACTTGCGGCTAACTGGTGCTTCCCACCGCCTGCGCTTGGGAAGGCTGTAGACAGAGTGGTCCAGAGGTGCGAGGGGCCTCCAGAGAAGGGGCGGGCTGTTGAGGGCCGTAGCTTGGCCAGATGGAGCTTGAGGTGTCTCCACGAAGCAGGGACACGCCGAGCGGCTGCCTGAACTGAATTCGGGGAGTCCAAGTAAGTGGGCTGCTCCCTGCCTCGGCCCCTGCCAGCGAGGCCAGAGACGGAGGCGAGGAAGCCGCCGCACGAAGTGTGTCTCTGCGGGCGCACTCGTCACAAGGGTCCCTTGACCGAGGGCTTCTCCCAGTGCTGCACCCTTTAGCTTGTAACCACTGCAGCCACGGAAGCGCCCTCCCCGCCTGGCGAGGTCAGGGCGAGGCAGGGCCCGCTGGTCAGGTCGGCACCAGGCACCAGCCCGCCTGAGGACGGGGCGGGAGCGGAGTGGAGGGGGTGGGGAGAGGGCACAGGGGCAGGCCCTGGCCTGTGGGGCCACAGCGGGTAGCTCCCCAGTGCGGCCCTCTTAGCAGCTACCTCCACCTTCACCTTGAGTTCCCTTTGAAATGAAAGAGTCAACCATTGCCAAGAAATCCTTCCTGATTCCACAGCCACGGTCCCGCCGTGCAGGTTTTAACGTGGAAGGAGATCTTGGTCGGCCTCTGCGTTTCCTACTCTGGCCTCGGAAGCTGTGGATGACCCAGCGCTGGCCTGGGGGCTCAGGCAGCCAGACGGGAGTGGATGACACAGGCCCCTGAAACTCTGCCCCGTCCTGTGCCAGGAGTGCGGCCAGCAGAGCTACCTCAGTGCCTTCCGCTTGGGAAGACTGCTCAGAACACGCAGACATCCGGGCTGAAATCTGTGCTGACGGCGGCGGCGGGGGGGGGGGGTGCCTCGCCCACGCAGCCTGCAAAAGATGCTCAGGAAGGGCGCGAGTTGGCCGTCTGAGAGAGGCACCAGAGGGAGACAGAGGCTGAGAGCTTCGTAGTCCCACAGGCGGGGCCTTGGCCGGTCCGGACCAGGGCTTTGGACAGCTCTGGGCTCACCCTAGACTGAGCTGCGGCATCAGGAGAATGGGTCAGTAGCCAGCGTCAAAATACATTCTGAAAGGTGTAATCTCAAGAATAAAATGTAACCTAGGGACAGTGCTCTACTTTTAGGAGCAGCCGTTGCTGCTGTTATTAGTAGTATTAGGTCAGTATCTCTCTTGGTGTAAGAGGGTCTCAGATGCTTCTTATAAGAAGTGGTCAGAATCTGGGGTCAATCTCTGAGTCACGAGGAAGAAACTCCATCCTGCTTTGAAAAACCGGGAGCAGATGCCGCCCCTCCCTCCTGTCCGGCTGTGGACCCAGCCCCGTGCCCTGGGCCCCGTCTGTCCTGGCCACTGGCTGCCCAAGGAGAGCGAGGCTCCTTCCCCTCCACTGTCCCATCGCTCTTTTGAGAGGCCTAAATCCTCATCAGCTGAAGTTTCAGAACAGGTTTGATTGTAACACATCTTTTTAAAACAGGCACGGGATTCACTTTATGCAAGGGAAGAAAAGGATATTTTATGTTGGAAGTCAAATATTTGTAAATTAAGTCTTCCCTTCCTGTTTGAAGCGTAATTTCCAAGAGATCTTTAGGTTGATTTCAAATGTTGTCTTTCAGATTAAAAAAACCCCAAACACTAAGCTTTTACATTTTTCTCTCACACCCATCCCCCACACCGGGACGCTGAGGTGAGCTGAGCCCACAGGGTCTTTGAGGAAGGACGCAGCGCGTCTCCCGCAGCCGCCGCCCGGAGCCCAGTTATTCAGTTACCGTCACGTGAAACTTACAATGTGAAACACCTTATTATTGAGTTTTCACACCTTTTATACATTAGCTTCATCTTTATTAAAAATCATTCTGCAAAGAACAATTTGATTTTTAAATATCCAAATATTTGTAGAGCAATCAGGACATAAAAAGAATCAGCTTTTTAAAAAGCTTCTCCTGATCATGTGGTTCCCAAGCTGACCTGTCTCACAGGTCAGGTCCGCAATGGAAATGTGGCTTCAGGGACCTTAGGGGGGAGCCCTTCTCAAATGATAAAATTGTCTTTAGAAAAATAATAGAAGGATTTTAGCAGCAGGAGCCATTTCTGTTTTCTCTGCACGGTAAAATTTCTGCTTTAAAGTCCAAGCTGCTTTGTCTACTTCTGAGATCATCTTTGTCACTGAGATGAACTTTTAACAAATCTATAAAAACTGGCTACAAATAGCCATCATTTTGCTTTGGGATTTTAGTGGGCATCCTGTGGTATCCGTGGGCATGTTATGCTTTTATGAGTATAAAAGCATAGTCAGTATTTTTTACTTTATTTCTGATCTGCAGGGTAGCTTCCTTTGTGGGCAGAAAAAGCATCAGCAAAATTTAGTGTGGGCACAGAACCGGGGCCTGGGGTGTGGGATGATATTGAAATTGCTGTTCTCGTTTTAGTGATGGGCTTAACCTTTGATGAATTTTGACACATCCCATTGCTTCCTACGGCGCTAGACACAGGAGACAAGGCAGAGCTGGTCCTAGCAGGAAACCTCGGCGCCCGGTCCCTCCTTCCTGTGTGGTAAGCTACTCCCGGGGGAGAGAAGTGGCCCAGAGACCCCTTGCCGTGAAGCTCCTCAACATATTGCTGCCTGTTATATTGTACCGAACACATGCACTTCTGTTTAGTAATATTTTGGGGAGCTGAGATTTAGAGAAGAAAAGACTGCAGCATCATTTCAAGTAATTCTTAAGTTTTATGGGGTTATTTATTTATTGATACTGTGATGAACATGCATCATTTGTAATAACATTTTCAGTTTAGCATTCCTTTTTTATTTAACTCTGATTTTTAGACCTTCGAGTTTTTCTTTGCTTTAGCTCGGGAAAACCAAATAAGTGCAAGTTTCCTCCAAGACACCTCATGAAAACATTTTTTTAAATAAAATCAAGAGTGAAACGAGTCTATATTTACTTGGAAGATCATCTGACTACTGCTAAATGGAGTATCTCAATCTGAAAGTGAAATCTGTCTCACTGCTAAAAATTGCCAAGAGTTTTTTGACTGAGATTTGGGAATCTGCAGAAAATGTAAAAGTTTTTTTTTCTACAATAATCTGTTCAGCGAACAAGCTGTGAAAAATAGTTCTGGATTTTGTGCATGTGACGCAGCAGACGGTAAATTTCCATTTTAAAGAACGATGCGAGAAGCTTCTGGCGCCCATCTCTGCTGCCTTACTCGCATCTACTTACACTGAGCTACAACAATGCTCTTTAGTATTTCTTTAAAGCAAAAAATAACAAGGGCTTTCTCCCGCCGCGGCTGAGCTGTATCCCTCTCTCTGGAACCAGTAATGTGAGGGCACTTTGAAGCCTTATCAAATGTGGCTTAAAATACCACAATTACATTAAGAAGATACCATTTCCCTGCCTTTAATGCTTTGCATTTGAAGAGCTTTAGAAATAATTTACAATTTCTTTCTAAGCATGTTATTTGGAGGTAGGTGGCCCCATAATGAATAGTTGTTATAAACTGTTAAAAGATAATTTTTAGAAAGGTATAATTATGATTCTCATGCAAACATGAAATGAACATGTGTTAAAGATTTTATTTAATTCATTAATTAATGAGGGACGCAGTAATATGTTACAACCTGCTCCAAGGAGAGTTCACGTGTGCACACGCACACGTCCAGGCAGATAAAAGTAGAGAAACTGCTTTCGCAAAGAGGCCCTAAACTGAGCGGCACCCACGGGGGAGTTGCTGAACGCCCGCCCCCCACGGGCCGCATCCCTTTGTATTTGCGTGGAGCAGAATAATTCACATTACTGTGAACTTTCTGCAGGTCACGGAGATGTAAAATACTCCAAGGACTGAAAGGCAGAGGAGGTCTGCGAGGCTGTGCTAGACAAGGGCAGTCAGCGGTCTTCTGGGTT
>PVIC010058733.1:0-10297 GCA_004025085.1 Thryonomys swinderianus | reverse complement strand
GGCTGGCCCTGAGCTCACTATGGTGCCCAGGCAAGCCGCCGCGAACTCAGCAATCCTCCTGTCTCTGCCTCCCGAGTGCTGGGATTACAGGCGTGAGCCACCACGCCCAGCATTATATGTGGTAACCGGGGATTGAACTCAGGTCCTTACGCTTGCGAGGCAGGCGCCGGAACCACTGAGCTAACCCTCCGGCCCTAGAGTTGGTCTTTTGTGGAAGCTAGCCCAGGGCTTTCCTGTAGGATCTTATTTTTCTTCTTGATAAACTATTGTACTAAGAATTTCACAGGAATCAGTCTCTTGTGGAAAAATTCTTCTGAGATTTCCACCTACTCAGATCATGACCTTTAATTGGACAGGCAGAGTTTAAAGTTAAGAACTTAAGTAACTTTCTTTCCTGTGTAATTTTCATATTTCTCCCTCCATCTCTGTCTCCCTCTCTCTCACACTCTCTGTTCCCTTTCTTTACTTCTCTTTCTCTCTTTCCCTCTGCCACCACCTAGGGTATATGTAGCAATGCATATGTAAACATATCCACGTGTTCAGGTGTTATATTTATACATACATGATTGACATGCACACAAATACATGAAAGTATTTAAATATAAACATATAAGTTTTCTTTTTTAAAAATCTTTATTGGTACATTATACATACACATCAAAATTACACTCAACATTGAGAACTTGTACCAGTATAAGGCATGACTTAATTTTCATTTTTCTTCCTCTGCCCACACTACTACCTGCCCCTATATGCACAATATTTGTTTCCTTTTTCTTACCATTAATTTTCTTTTCTTTCCCATCAGATGGGATCTCATCTCATTAAAAGGCTTCTGCACAGCAAAATGAACCACCAGCAGAGCAAAAAGACAACGAACAATATGGAAAAATAATCTTTAACAGCAGTTCCTCAGACCAAGGGCTACTATCTAGGATATATAGAGAGCTTTCAAAAATCAGCCCCCTCCAAATAAAATTAAAAACCTAGTTCAAAACTAGACACCTAAAATGAGCAGATACTTTTCAGAGGAAGATGTAAAAGCAGCTAAGAAGTTTATGAAGAAATGCTCAACATCACTGATCATTTGAGAGATGCAGATGCAAACAACACTGAGATTTCATCTGACTCCACAAAGACTAGCTGCTGTTTTGAAATTCGCCAGCAACAAATGCTGGAGATGTTGTGGAGAAAAGGCACCCTTCTCCACTATTGGTGGGAATGTAGACTGGTACAACCACTGTGGAGATCAGTTGGAGATTCCTCAAAAAACTATGATTAGAGCCCGGTGTGGTGGCTCACTTCTGTAATCCCAGCACTCGGGAGGCAGAGGCAGGAGGATTGCTGAGTTTGAGGCTTGCCTGGGCTACATAGTGAGCTCAGGGCCAGCATGAACTACAAAGCAAGACCCTGACTCAAAAAAAAAAAAAACACTATGATTAGAGGTCGCATTTGACCCTGCTATTCCCTTGCTGGGGATACACACAAAAGAATTAAAAGATTTGTATCACAGCAACATATGTGAACCTGTATTTTTAGCAACTGAGTTCTTGATAGCTAAACCTTGGAAACAACCCAAATACCCATCAAATCTAGACTGGGTAAATTTTTTTTTAATAAAATGGAGTATTACTTTGCCATAAAGCATGAAAATTTTGAGTCATTTATACTCAAATGGAGGTACCTTCAGGGTATACTTGTAAGTGAAATAATAGGTCACAGATGTGTAAATATTGTTCTCTGTTATGAGAACCCAAGATGTAAATAACTTCTAGAATGCATGATAGATACTAGGCAATAGTAAATATACATGTTTTCTTTTGGTAAGAACTATGTAATGATAGATGATTTTCTTCTGAAACTACTGATTTCACTTAATAAAGCAAAAAAGAGCAATACAAAATCACTATTGGAGTAATTTTCTTTTCAATCAAAGTTATATGGTTGAGAATTTGCATTTAGTCCTCCAGCCTTCAGTGTAGTCTGTCTTTTCTCTGCCACACATCTTTGGCTAGGTTGCACTTCCCATCATTGAGGAGGAATCGTTTCTTTGATTTCTTGCCAGCCTAGAAAGCTGGGAGTGTAGCCTTCCAGCAGATGCCCATTTATAAGATGCATCTGTCCCTACATCTTACTCTGCCAGCTGGCCTTGGGTAAGTTGGCAGTGTGTTCAATCTCAGGCTGCTGGCCAGAAGGCTGCAGTCCTAGTATACTGGCTTCTAAATCTTATGCCTCATGTCCCAGAGGCCTGCAGAGGAACTTGGGAACAATATAGAAAGTCTGACTCTAGGGAGGTGCCTTCACATTATAGAACTATCAAGAAAGAGTTCATGTTCTGTGACTGTGTTAAAAAGGTTAATTCACGCTACCATTATAAGGTTGTGAGCTACTCATGTATGATTCATTCACAGAGAGCTTCTCCGTGACTGGGGAAACCATCAAATGTGCATGATTCACAAGGAAGGCAGAGACGATGCCCTTCTGATACTAATCAAAGGTTTCTCAAAGGAGATTTCCAAGGAAGCCTCAGGGGATGGGTGGCTCAGCATTCTCAAGTTTGAGCCCTGCCTCATCTTCTTTTGCTGAAGAGCCAGAAACTACTGAACTGGAGTAAAGTCCAATGTCACCTTGACTATCCTATTGGCAGAGTCACTAAATATTTCAGGCAGATGGATATTTATGTCACTCTAGATTCCCAGAAAAAAAAAAAAGTCTTGTTCTTTTACTCTCTTACCAAATTTGCCTCAAAGAGATCTTTCTTCTCTCTGTATTTCATAGATACAGCCAGGCAGTCATTGTGATGTCTGACTGAATTTTATTCTGCCACTTATTTGGGATATAACAGACATGATTACATGTCAGGTGGTAGCAGGAGCAGCTGAATGTAGACGCTAAACAGCAAATTTCAAGTTCTAAACCAGCTCCTGGCTGTTTCCTGAACAATTTTCAAACATCATGTTAGTCTCATTTAGTTTAAGATTAACAATTCTGTTTTTTTTTTCTTGGAAGCTTTAATAAGCATAATATGGAAAGACCAAGCTCCATAAGCAAAATCAGTCTTGGAACAACAATCTCTTGTATTGTTGCATGAACACAGTCTTTTGTCCTATTTTCTGTTATCTTGCCCCACATTCCTCATGGTTCAGGCTTTTGTATGGCCAAGAGAGGCTTTTCTATTTTTTGTTTTCCAAACTTATCAAGGATTCTAGATGCAATTGAAGTTATTGTTTTACTGAAAATTAGTTTTATTTGGTCACTTTTCTGATGGAGATAGACTTACTAATATTAGTCATTAATGATAACTAATCATGACTTTTTGCAAATTCCATATACAAATCTGAAGATATGTGAGGGCTTAGATAGTAGAAAATTACAACATAATTTTAACTCTTTCTTTATCCTTGAAATTAGTTTTTTTTGCATTTCTTTAGGTGAAGCTGTTGAAGATCAAACATTCCATATTTTTGTGTTGGCCATGAAGCTGAGACTTAGAAACATTTTTAAATCATCTTTATGTGATGTAATTTTCAGTGTAAACTAGATAGGTAGTAGTTAAGAGATCTTTACATAACAGACTTTCTGGAAGAAAGTAAATTTTCATACATTTACTGTTTTCAGTATAAGAGAAACTACCTTCTTATAGGTTTTGTTGTAAAAGACATGCTTTTGTTGAGTATTAGTAGGGGGCTATCACTCCAGAGAAGATGATGTAAGCCAATTTTTTCCCAATCCTCTCCCTTCCTACATGATAAGCAAGGCTATAAACCCTGGATATTACACCATAGTAAACAAAGGAGAATTCTGAAACATAATAAATATAAGTCAAGTTCCTTTTGGACTTCAGGAAGGGAAGAAGAATGGAGCAGCATGATGACTCACACCGTCCTGATGAGGGAGACTGAAGGCCGTTTTATGGATCTAGTGTCACTCAACCTACCTAGATACGGAACAAAATGCAGTTCGGATAGGATCAGTCTCCAGCTGGATGGAACAGGAGTCCTCTGACAGCGTTAAGGAGGCAAGTACAACCTGAAAAGAGGTTTAACAGTGAATCTCCCCAAAAGAACGAGCTGAAGAAGTAGCCTTTCTTTGTTTCCCCTGAGGATTTTACTTTCTGTTGAGAGATTCTGAGCTTCACAGAGGGAGCAGGCAAGAAGTGTTCAGCCATGGCAATGGTTTATCACAGAAAATCTCCCTATGTCTATGGGCTGGAGACTTCAATCTCACACTAAATGGTGGAGGAGAGAGATGAACTAGCAGCACAAACTGACACAAACAAGAAGTCCAGCCCAAGAATCCTTTTAGGCCCCTGGCCTGATACTAACTTCTACTACCAAGTAAGGTCAGATGACCCGACCTCTGGGAACCTTTTCTAACCCTACAGGCAACAACAAAAAGCTGGATAGAACCTCATACATTGTCAGTGAAATTGACTAGAACAATATAACATATCAAATACTTGGACAATTAAACCATGATTGCAAACATAGCACATAGTATTAGGCTGAGAGCTCTTTGTTGAAGTTTCCCTCTAGACTTCTAGAAGTTGTCAGATGTAAGAATCACCAGAAAAGAATTTTAAAAGTGCTAATATGAATTTTTCCAGCCTGAAATTATCTTGAAAAGAAATGGATAACTTTAGCCAAGTAAAAAATAATAATAATTAATTAAAAGTTAAAAAGTATATGAAAACAGTAAGTGGAAAGTATAAAACTGAAAAAATACCATAGTAAATTATTTTTAAAAATTTCTGATTTAGCTCTATATTAGAATGAAGATGATAGAGAATATAATCACTTATTTTGGGATCTATCCATTAAATTTACCTCAAACAACATAATGAAAATAGAATGAAATAAAAGTCAAAATTTTCAAAAATTTGAGGAATAGTAATATAACTGACATCATCATTGTAAGTTCCAGAAGACAGGGAAGAGGCTAAAATTTTTTTTCAGTGAAATGATAGGTAAAACTTTCTTAATGTGGCTAAAGACAAAGATCTATAGAAAAAGGAAATTAGTAATCCTTAAAGATGCTAAACCCAAATGAATTCATAGTGATACACGTCATCTTTTTCTGAAACTAAAAGAGGAAATAGTCTTGAAAGCCACTAAGGAAAAATGTTGCACTGTGTGGAGAAAACACCAATTCAAATGAGAATGCTGTTGGTGCTGTTATCTGAAACCAGGAGGCCAGGAGAAGCTTACACATTTTGCAATATCCACAAGAAAGGGATTAGATAAGTAGTTCAAAGCAATTACCCTCAATAAAACACTCAATCAAAATATTGGCTACTGACACGAATCGACATTTCTCAGAAGATGAGGAACAGATAGCCCCAAAATACATGAAAATGCTGAATTTCACTGGCCACTTAGAAACACGCACTTAAAATAACTCTGGCATTCCACTGTATCCCGCAAAGAAAGGGTACTATGAAGAAATAAACTTAAAACAAATGCTGGCAGGCCTGCTGGGCAAAAGAAGCTCTTTTAAGCTGTTTGTGGGAATGCAAACTAGTATAACCACTTTGGAAATTAGGGTGGAGAATCCTCAGAAAATGGAAGGCAGAAATTCCATGTGACCCAGCTGTTCACTTTCTGGGTATTTCTTTCTGAAAAAGTTGAAAACATCATATTACAGTGAAATATACAGATCCACTTTTATAGCAGCATAATTCATAATAGCTAACTTAGAAATAGCCTATAAGTTCACCAACAGGTGAAAGAATAAAAAAAATGTGGTGGGCACACTATTTTGCCATAAAGAAGGACAAACTTGAATCTTTTTAAAGGGGGATTGATATACCTTGAGACCATATTGTTAAGTGAAAAAAATTAGACACAAGTTTAAACCCAACATGATTAGTCTTACATGCAAAACTCAAAGTGCAAAGTAAAATGTAGACTAAAAATTAAGGATGGAAAATGAGTGGAGATTGAGATGTATTCTGTCTGTGCGCCAAGCCAACACAAGGAGTGTAATCTTGTAATGCAAATCTGAACTAAGGAAAGACAAAAGCTGAAAAATAAAAAAGAAAGAACTATTGAGTGTGAATCCAGAGAAACTGTCCTTCAAGAATGAAAAAGAAATACAATCACTTCAGGCATAAGAAAACAATCATTTTTCAATTGAACAATTATCCATAAAAATTGGCTGAAGAACAATGGAAACAGGAAGGAGGAATAAACAGTGGAAAATGCAGGGACATTTGTACGTATCATAGACAATATTTTCCAAATGTTTTTCTATAGGTTATATATTTGACTTAAAAAGCACTATCTGATACTAAAAACAGTGGTATTTAAAATTTCCTAAGATAACTCACTTCCAGTTTACTTTACCTTATTCATTTTTAAATATTTCACTTTAAGTGGTAAATTGTTGATAACAGTAAACTTTGTTGAGTCATCTAGATATATCGTAATACTCTGAGAAACTGTATGGAATCTGCACAAAGAGATGCATGAAAGTGCTTTTATCTAAGTCGAGATAAAATCTGGAAGCAAAAAAGTTCATGTAATGCAAAAGAAGATAAACAAAGGAAAGATAACTATGGAAAGAAATAAAAGTGATAAAATCACATACTTACACAGCAACATAATAATTACACAAAAAAATGAATGATCTTAGTGTGTTATTCAAAAAGTACAGCTGGCCAAAATGGCAGAATACTCCTGGGTTCAAATCTATGCATAATGTATTTAGCAGAGATTGAAATTCAATGCTTTGTGGAAATCTTTTCCATTGTAATCTTTTCTTGTCTTCCTTCTCCCAAACATAAGTTTTCTTTACATACTGCCAGCTAAACTCTGACTTTTACACTTAACACTAACTTGGTATTTAATCATCCTCAGTCTTTGGCCTTTTTAAAAAAATGAATTATTTTTTTAAATTGAATTTTTTATTGGTACATTTTATATACAGCTGATAATCACACTCAACACTGGGGAATTTGTACCAGTAAATGACACAAGTTAATTCTTATTTTTGTCCATACCCCTACCCACCCCACAACTCCCCACCCACTATATACACCTTTTTTCTTTTTCTTTACAAATCATATGTATCTCTTTTGCCTACCACATTCCCTTGAATATTTTCTATTTCACAAAATCTATCATATATTCTAGAACTCATTTACATCTATAGGTTCTCACACTAGAGAAAAGATATGGTATTTACATATATGTGACCTATTTATTTCACTGATTAGTGTGCCCTCAAGGTGTATCCATTTGCACATAAAAGAATTAAACTTGTCATTCTTCATGGCAGAGAAATACTCTATTTTATTTAATTAAAAAAAATCTTCCTTATCCAGTCTCCAGTTGATGGGCATCTGGCTTGTTTTGCCTGTTTTTAATGAACTGATTACACTCAGAAAACATCACTAAATTCAACCATAAAATTTGAAAAAGTGTGGAAGTCCTTGAATTTCTGTAGCATAAGACCACCTAGATCAGCCATGACACGCAATTCACCTTATTTGCAGTATTATGTATTCAGGATGTATTATTTTATACCTAAAGAGCACATCCTTCTAAAATATAAGAAATTCTCAATGTTTCTTTTCTTCACAAAAACTATATATAGCACACAGGCAAAAAGAAAATTCTTTAAGGAAACTTACTCTTGAAATATTCTGAGGTACATCAAGAAAAAAGCTTCATCATAGTCTACATGAGGTCTTTAAAATTAGTAATAATTACATATTTTATATGATTAATAGAAATGATTTTACTGAGTTCATATTTTTACATTTGAATTATGACAAAGTACCATACACATATTTCAAGTTTATATCCAAGATTAAAATACATAAGTATTGGGCAGGAGGGTTAGCTCAGTGGTTCTGGCACCTGCCTCTCAAACGCAAGGTCCTGAGTTCGATCCTGGGTAACCACATACAATTCTGGGCATGGAGACTCACACCCACCAGCAATCAATACCACATAGCACAGTGCCAGGCGTGCTGGCTCATGCCTGTAATCCCAGCACTCAGGAGGCAGAGACAGGAGGACTGCTGAGTTCGAGGCTTGCCTGAACTACATAGTGAGCTCAGAGATAGCCTCAACTACAAAAGCGAGACCCTGTCTCAAAAAAAATAAAAATAAAAAAATAAGTATTACTTTACTACCCATATCTTATAGTTTAATTAAAGGATTAAAATGATATGTTTTTATTTTTATATTGCATTACATATTTACATTTAATTAAATTATAAGATGTTTGCCTGTAAATTAAATGTTGAAAGAAATATGTAGCATTAAAGTACTTATTCATAATTTTTATTGAGCATCTATTGTTTTATTAAGCTATTATCACCTGTGAGGAATGACACAGTAAAAAAAGAAAGACTTCCCCAAGGTGATTTAACATATGACTGTTTCTATTTGCACTAGATTTACATTGAAAATGAGTTAAACTTTATATATATATATTTTTAAATATAATTCAAAATGAATATTTTTTTTTCCTGCTGAAGTCAATGAGGAGCAGCAAGCCATGAACTTATCTAACAACAAATTTGGTCAAGGATTCACTGTACCTTTAAATATTCAAACAAATACACAAAGAAATTCTATGGAAAAGCTACAATAGTAATTCTAATTCTTAGCTACAATTTGAAAAGTATTCATTTTTGCACAATAGGTAGCCAATGGTTAAATAAAAGATTAAAAGAAAAGGTCAAATTATTGCATCCATGTACAATCTTCATCTTAGTTTATGATAAAAATTATCTGACATTTCATATGTACATGTTATTGAATATAAGTTATTTGAGTTTTAGAGAAGCCATTTTCTTGAAGCAGAATTATTTTGGATTTTTTTTTTTTTTGGCTTGGAGAAAATAAAAAGAAGTAAAATTAACTTTGGGCAGTAGGAGCTGTACTCCTATGTTTTTACGTAATGTAGCTCAAGCATACTACATTATCCCAATTTCTTTTCTGAGTTGAACATATTATAATATAAAATTTTCTTAAATGGAAGATATGTGAATTAACAGACAACTAGGCCCCTTGATTTTCCACTACGAAGATCCTTTATTGTTTGTCTGCAATAGGAGACCAGAAATAAACACTTTAATCACTGAACTATTATGTACTCTGTTATTATGCTTTGGTCTATAAGTTATTGCTAAAATATTTAAATAAACAGATCATGTGGTGGGAGTTGGACATCAAGTCTTAAAGAAAACAAAATAAAAATGTTCATCTTCTTTTAAGATATTATTTGCATATTTATTTGTAAAGTGGCATTTTTTAGAGTATAGTACAATAACTAAAAAAATTTTGAAAGGAAAAGAATATCATGCCTTTGTTAAAAAATACTTCATAAGGGCTGGGGATTTAGCTCAAGTCATACCTCATCAACCGTGGATGCACAAGGGTCCAAGTTCAATGCCCGGTACTACAAAAAACAAACAAAACTTCATAAATTTCAAGATAGAGTTACTTATCAGTGAAGCATAAATATCCTAATCACTTCTATTATTTAAATATAATTTGGAGCCATATATATATATATATATATATATATATATATATATATATGACAAGGGCTTAATCATCTGAGGAACAAATTCCTTAAAAGTACTTAGATAACCTATCATAATAACTTTGAATATAGTCTGAGCAAGCTATTAATCAAAATGGGTTTATAGTAAGACAAAAACAGAACAAGTTTATTATGTGCTTTACTAACTATAAATACACATGTGAATCACTCACATGAGCAAACATGTCAATTTACTTTCCATAGTATTACCTTTTGGATTGTATTTTTATATATCGATGTGGATGTTATGAGTGCTTTTGTTCATTGAAGAACGTGTAATTTAATTACTCCAAGAAAGTCTAAATTATATTTTCCATGTTTATTATCATATTCAATTACATATTCTGAACAGCTGTCAGATTGACCTTTATCGGATACAAAACGAATCATATCACACCCAGGATAAAAATTCTCTAAGAGCTCCCCGTAGTCTTTCAAATAAAGTTCAGACTCCACAGCTTTGCCACAAGATAGTTCATGATCTGGTCCTTGATCCCTGCCCTTTTCTGACTTTACAACAACAAGGAACAAGTTATGAGATCCGCTGTGCTATCTATGGGGTCTAGAGTGAGCATCCATCAATTTTTCCTGGGCTATTCTTATCTCTGTATTATCTTTATTTCTGTTTTTCTGAAATCTTGCCCGGACTCCCTACTTGATTCTGATTATACCTATTAATTTAGGAATGTTTCATATCTTCCAAACTATACACACAGTCATATGTATATATATATAT
>PVIC010058732.1:0-10301 GCA_004025085.1 Thryonomys swinderianus | reverse complement strand
GAAACTTGGTGTGGGAATGTGATGAGGGGAAGGAATAAATATGATACAGAAAGAAAATAAAAGAGCATGTATAAAGGGGGGAGGAGGGGGGAGTGGGTAGGGATATGGGTAAAAATGAGAATTAGCTTGTGGCATATACTGGTACAAATTTCCCAATGTTATATGTGATTTTGAGATGTATATAAATTGTACCAATAAAGAATTCAATTAAAAAAATCATGATGCCTGGATAACAGTTCAGTGTGGGTCTTCCAAGGAGTAGGTGGCTTTCGACTAAATGTTAATTCAGAAACTGGGCTCAATTATATCCGTGTCCATACAACAGATGGGACCACAGCTTCTGTAAAATCCTGGATAGGAAATAACATACAACCTCTTCCCTGGGATAACTTGTCTCATAGTCACACCAAGGTTAGCAGAAAATTAGCGGCTGCTTCCAGTAACTTCCCAGATCAAGAGGTTTGGGTAGCTAACCTCCACCTCTGTAGCCAGTAAATAATAGTAAGTAGCCAGTAATAGTAATAAGTAGGCAGTAAATAATCATGGCCTCAGATGGCTTTACTTCATTAACGATAAGAGAAATAGTGACGGCATGATGAGATATGATACTCCACTCATTACACTTTCAAAAAATTAAAAGTTTGTTAACAAGAAAAGTACTGCTTAAGAAATCTCACACTCTGCAGATACGTATTTACATTAGCATAGTTTTTAAACATTCAGCTAGGTATGGAGTCACACATGTATAATCCCAGTTACTCAGAAGTCTGAAGCAAGAATCACAAATTCAACAGCCTAGGAAATGTAGTAAGACTCCATAGTAGAGTACCCTTGAATTCCCCAGTACTGCCAAAAAAAAAAGTTTTAAAAAATTAATATAGACTGTTTTAGAGTAGGTTTATGTTTACAGAAAAGTTGACCAGAATATATTCATAGAGTACTTTTCCCTGACCACCATTTCCCTTATTAATACCTCACATTCACTGCAACAGTTAAACCAACATTAACATATTATTATCAATGAAAGTCCATCATTTTCATTAAGGCTCAAGTTTTATGCCACGCAGTTGTGGGTTCTTTGTTTTCTGTCATTTCTCTGGTTTTAGCAAATGCACGTTGACATGCAGCCACAGTCACAGGGTTGCACAGAACACGTTTTTGCCCTGCAAATCCACATATTTGTCCCCCCTTCTTCTACAAATATGCAACACAACTACTGATTGTCTTACTATTTCTATAGTCTTGTATTTCTAGGATGTCATAGAGGTAGAATCATATAGTATTTGTACTTTTTGGAGTAACTTTTCATTGTAACTATTTTGGAAGAGTTTAGTGGAATAGTTAATTAAACACACATGGCATGCAGTGTAATATTTCTTCTCTTGTTGTACAACTTACAGAATGTTTTGAATGTACACACTGGATTCATACACAAGAATGTTCACAGTATCATTGTTTATAGTAGCAAAATGCTGAAAAAATAGCCACTGAAAATAAAGATAATTGCCTTAGAGCTTCACAGTGGAATATGGAAATATACATATAAATTGGACTTGGACAGTAATAGGTAACAAAAACAAAACTAAATTGAATAAATATGATTCACTTATAATCAGCTCTGGAACATGAAAAATAATCAAACAGTCAATACAAAAGGGTTGGAATTCTAATAAAGAATAGGAGTCAAATAGTCAAGAAGGTGCTAGCACCTTCAAAAGAAAAGTTAATTCAATTAAGCAGGCATGAAAAGTGTTATCATTCAATCTTGGAGACTGTTTAATGCATATTTCCTTTAAGAATGTCATGCAAAATGCGATTACATTTAACATATTAAAAATATGTAATTATCAGCATAACACGTTATCACACAAATATTTAAATGACATATATTACTTTGTACAGTTATTTTGTGGTTTTTAATTTATTTATTTATTTTTTTGAGACAGGATCTCGCTTTGTAGTTCAGGCTGGCCCTGAGCTCACTATGTAGCCCAGGCAAGCTGCCTCTGCCTCCCAAGTGCTGGGATTACAACTGTGAGCCACCACGCCCAGCATTGTGGGGTGTGATACTGATTGCTGGTGGATGTGAGTCACCATGCCCAATATCATATCATTGTATGTAGTTATGGGGATCGAACCAGGGACTTTGTGCTTGCTAGGCAGGCGGCGAAACCACTGAGCTAAATCTCCGGCCCTTTGTTGGTTTTGTTTGTTTGTTTGTTTTTGAGACAGGGTCTCACTTTGTAGTTCAGGCTGGCCCTGAGCTCACTATGAAGCCCAGGCAAACCTGGAACTCAGCAATCCTCCTGTTTTTGCCTCCCAAATGCTGGGATTATAGGCGTGAGCCCCCACGCCCGGCACTGCGGTATGTGGTATTGATTGCTGGTGGGTGTGAGTCACCACGCCCAGTTTGTGTGTGGTTACGGGGATTGAGCTCAGGACCCTTAGCTTGTGAGGCAGGCGCCGGAACCACTGAGTAAAGCTCTGGCCCCCCTTTGTTGGTATTTTTAATGATTAAAGAAAAATTGCCAATGAAATAAGTAAAAATATTGTTCAGTTTTTTTGTTGTTTTGGTTTTTTGGGGGTTTTTTGCTTTTTGAGACAGGGTCTAGCTTTGTAGTTCAGGCTGGCCCTGAGCTCACTATGGCGCCCAGGCAAACCGCCGCGAACTCAGCAATCCTCCTGTTTGCCTCCCGAGTGCTGGGATTACAGGCGTGAGCCACCACGTCCGGCATTGTGGTATGCGGTGTTGATTGTTGGTGGGCGTGTCTCCACGCCCAGCATTATATGTGGTTACCGGGGATCGAACTCAGGACCTTGCGCTTGCGAGGCAGGCGCCGGAACCACTGAGCTAACCCTCCGGCCCTTTTGTTTTGTTTTTTGAGAAATGGTCTCGCTTTATATTTCAACTGGCCCTGAAGTCACTATGTAGCCCAGGCAAGCCTCGAGTTTAGCAGTCCTCCTGCCTCTGCCTCCCAAGTGCTGGGATTACAGGCCTGAGCCACTGCCCAGCATTGAGGTATGTGGTACTGATTGCTGGTGGGCGTGAGTCACCACGCCTGGTATTGTGGTATGTGATTACTGGGATGGAACTTGGAACCTTATGTTTGCAAGGCAAGTGCCAGAACCACGGAGCTAAATCCCTGGCCCATCCTTAGTTTTTAATAGTGCAAATGATTTACTGATTTCAAGCTATAATAAGATTCACAATAGTTTGAGCTCCATATCCACTTAATATTGGTAGTTTAATGTCACATGGAGAATCACTAAGTATCTCTTAAATCTTCATCTTTACCTTTACACTAAATAGTACAGGTAATAAATAAAGAAATATCTGCCAGAGTCACTAGCTTTCACAACAATGATATTTCCTCAAGGACTAAAATCAAAACTTTAAATTTTCTGACGGAAAAAAGAAACAACACGCGTGTTCTTGGCAGAAATTACTCTTTTAGCTTTTCAATAAATCATAGGCAAATTAAGCTATGTTAACATCCTGCTTGAATTTAGTTCAGATTGCTTAGACTACTGACATCCTGCCCACACCCAGAGAGGAAAATTTCACTTATCGGAATGAACTGATTACCCATAATCACGTACCACTTGGAAGATCTTTTCAATATGTTCACTCTCGTTTCCATGCTTCACGTCCTTTGGCTTCCCAGAACACAGGGGGCTCTATTAGAGTTTCCACTGATGCTTTGGACATGAACCCATTCTAGATGGCCCGTTGACCTGCTTTTCACCTCGCTTTAGTGGACGGCCCAGGCACTGGGAGAAAACCAAAGCTTGTGGGTATAGCTGCCACCACTCTAAGAAAACGACTGAAGAAATAAACATTCAGTATGAAATTAAAAACAGAAAAGTGAGTCAACAGGTTGCAAGTTAGCTTTGAAAAGATGAGTAAATTCTGGGGATCTATTGCACAAAGGGATAACAACAAATAATGATAAGGTACTGTGCATTTCAAAAAAGGTAAAACGATTGTAGTATTCTCACCTCAAAATTGGTAGATATGTAGCAAAATAACTATCCCTACCTTTAACTTGAATATTACACAGTGTACATATATGTATAGAACTATCATATGATACCCATGAACATGTACAGTTTTATAGAATGTGTTTTGATTTGAAAAATAAAAAGTGAGTGCATTTAAAAATTTACAAACCAAATTAACTGTAGACTTTAAGTTCAGATGGCTCAAAAAATAAATTTCCAAGTATGTTACAAATTTAAACACAAAAATAAAATCATTAACTGACCAAATGAATATTTTATCTTCAGAAAAGAAAAACAAGCTGTGCTATAAAAGACCATAAATTACCTCAATTTTTTTTAAAAAGATGAACAAATAAGATTGAATAAAGTTTTTAAGTGTTTCTGCAGCAAGAATATTTTGGAAAAGAAAAAATATGCAGGTATATTCCAAAAACTTTGAGATAGAGACTTTCAATATCAATAAAACAGAGACACAAACTACATCAAAGGTAAAACAGACCGGAAGTGGATTGCTGCATGAGATTCATGGAGGATCAGTTCAAAGACAAAAAGATGAATGGACATATTTGAGAAGGTCCCATAATCAGTTGGAATCACATGCCCATTACACTGAAAATGTTCCTCTACTAAGTATATTTCGAAGAGCTTCTTTTATATTCTGATTCCTTAGACTATAGATAAAAGGATTCAGCATGGGTGTGACCAGAGTGTACAACACAGCCACAATGACATCCTTGTCATTAGTGTCATTGGATGAAGGGAAAAAGTAGAGCCCAATAATGGTTCCATAGTAGAGAGAAACCACGGATAAGTGAGAGCCACATGTGGACAAAGCTCTGCAGATCCCCTTGATGGAGGGAGCTCTCAGGATGGTGGCCCCGATGTGGCCATAAGACACCAGAATGCACAGGAACGGCAGAACAGTGAACACCAGTCCTACAGTGAGGACGACCAGCTCATTGATGGTGGTGTCTGAACTGGACAGTTTAAGTAAGGTGGTCAGGTCACAGAAGAAGTGGTGGAGGCTGTTATTTCTGAAGAAAGAGAGACGCGCTAGGAGGAGAGTGTGCGCGAGAGCATTGACAGAGGACAAGACCCAGGGCACAATGACTAGCAGGAAACAGAGTCTCTGGCTCATGATGGTGGTGTAGTGCAGGGGGTGGCAGATGGCCACGTACCTGTCATAGGCCATGGAGGTGAGAAGGAGGTTGTCAAGACCTGCAAACAATAAAAAAAAATACACCTGAGTAACACACCCGGCATAAGAGATGGACTGAGTCTGCGTCAGCATGTTCACGAGCATCTTCGGAGCCGTGACTGACGAGAAGGAGACGTCAGCGAGGGCCAAGTGGCTGAGGAAGAAGTACATGGGGGTGCAGAGGCGCGGGTCCAGCCGGATGAGCAGGACGATGAGCAGGTTCCCCAGCACCGTGGTCAGGTACATGGCCAGGAACAGGGCACAGTACAGGCCTTGCTCCTCCTTCCTAACGGGGAGGCCCAGGAGGATGAATTCAGACGCACTGCTCTGATTATTCCTGTTCATGCTTTTCCTCTACTCTTTCTAGAAATGAAAAAGGAGATGGATGTGAGAAAGAGTGAGAACTTTTTTTTTTTTTTTTTGAGACAGGGTCTCGCGTTGTAGTTCAGGCTGGCCCTGAGCTCACTATGTAGCCCAGGCAAGCTGCCACGAACTCAGCAATCCTCCTGCCTCTGCCTCCCGAGTGCTGGGATTACAGACGTGAGCCACCACACCTGGCACTGTGGTATGCGATATTGATTGCTGGTGGGCATGAGTCACCACGCCCAGCATTCTATGTGGTTCCGGGATCAAACTCAGGAACTTGCGCTTGCGAGGCAGACACTGGAACCACTGAGCTAAATCTCTGGCCCAAGTGAGAACTCATTTTGACTGTTAAGTAATGGAAATGATTCTGTTCTAGTCTCATATATGCATTTTAATCTATTACATGCATCTCAATTTTTACCACCTTAGTGGACCAGAAATGTTCTGGACAAAGAGCACTATTTGTGTGTCTGGAAACCAACTAAAACCTCTGGAGAAATAATGATAAATCTGAAGGTCCTATATCAGATAAGATCTGATTAAGTTCAATGAAATCCATGAAACTATAATGGAATCCTAACATTAGAGAATTAGTTTCAAGGATAATTCAGTAACCAATAAAGAATAAAAACTAATACAGCATCTCTGATCACCTGTTGACCTCTTTTATCTTCTCCCAGACCACTGGAACACACTTTAATTAATGTTTTATTTCTATGCATTGGGTCAAGATAGAGAATCCATTGATCTCCAGGATAAAAAGAGCTGGAAATTTGGTGGAAATAACAGTAGTAGTGTTGCAGAATACTTGAACCATGAAACAGCACCCAGCGATCTGGAAGCAGTGAACAGTAGTAATTACAACACCTGACAGGGGTCTTCCCCCAAAGCAGTGAGGTTCTGAATATTGGGGTGGGGAGGTAGTTTTATAGGGTCACAAGCAGGAGGAACGGAAGTAGAAGCAGAGAATTTGGTTGTTGTTGGTTGGTTAGTTATTTGAGATCTTTACATCTATGAGGTTTAATTCACCATGGACGTCTCCCTGGGGATACAGCAGGCAGAGTTTACTTAGAGCAGAGCAGTAGGGTGGGAGGGGGGAGGGGCGCTGACAGGCCTTTCTGAGTTCATTATGCTCCATTGGTGAGGGATTCCGGAAGTTGTCATGGCTACTCTACCAAGAGCATAATTACCTAGTTAACCTGTAGTTTCTTGATAACGCAGTTAACCCACGGTGGTCCAATTCAGTTGTTAAATAGAACCTATTTCACAATGGCAATGGACTGCCCGGTTGCAAGAGGCTGACCTGATGAAGACTTCCTTTACTAGCAAATCTGTAAGTGGGAGATACAGAAGACAGCAGCCATTGGCCTGTGGCCACTGTGTTCCTTCACAATGGCCAGGGTTCACTCTGCAGAATGTGCTTCTTTCTCTGCTTGCAATAAATGTAAAATATCACCAAAATATAAAGAAATAAAAGCAGGCTGTATATACAAACCCTAATTAAGATGACTGGAGATCATAAAAATGAGTATTCTTCGTCTAGAGAGGACAGGGCTATGATATGCGGCAAAAGATGGCCCAAGCCCAAACTCAGCCTGAGAAAAATATGGATTGCAGAGGTACTGAGGAATCAGGGTGCAGAGTCTTTCTGATATCATAGAAAGTTGTTATTCCATTGTCAGAGAAATAGTGTACCCCCCAAATATCACTTTTTTAAATATTTTGCTATCTCTTAGGTAAGAGTACCGGTAGGATTTTGGATGGGAAGTTTTTGCAGTCACTTAAGTGCAAAATAGTAATTCTTGTCTGCACCAAAATTGTGGCTAGGGAGACAAAAAGAACTACAGAGAATATGGCATAAAACTGTAAATTTGGAAGAAAATCTGATGAGTCCCAATGGTGATTAAACAGAAATGAAGAGAAATATATGTTTTCACTATCCTCCCCCAAACTCGATATAAGATCTATTTGAGATAATTTTACATGGAGACCTGTCATAAAAAAAAATACAGTCATATTAATGAATGTAAATCCTCTTCTTTCTCTGACATGGCACCTTAAACATTGAGCACAGATACCTTCAGCCAAAAGGTATACAAGGCCTTTCCTTTCTCTCCAGAAGACACACAATACAGCAAAACAGCTTTGTTCTCTGAGGGGCTCAAAGTTCCATTTCGAAAGACTGGAGAGTCACCAGTTCAAGAAACAAGATCGGTACATGTATCCTTCTTTGTTTACAGCACCTGAGAAGTCACTATGCATTTTAATTTTATAAGCCAGAGAAAAGACTCAAAGGATAATTCTTCATCCCCAGCTCCAAATTAGAGACAAACCAAATATAACTCCGTTGTTACTTTTGACTCCCTTGAGAAAGGGTAGTATGTTGAAGCAGTCATAAGATAGTTGATCCTTAGAGGAATAACATGTAATCACAAGACATTTCTTGGGAAATCATGACTCACAGAACTTGTTGTCTGTATGGCTTTCCTTGGGGAAGATGTATTTTAAACCACAAGTGATCCTGGAGCTTCAGTGTGATAACCCTGCTCTTGTTTTCGGACATAATGCTCCTTCAAAAGCTCCAGAAACACTCTAACACCCTCTGAGGGCTTTCTCTGAGCAAAAGCATGAAGGAAATTGTATTTCATCATCACCATTTGACTCTGGAGAATACAGTTCCTAAACATATCAGTCTCTTGCCCAGAGGCTCTGGGGTTGATAGTTTATAGCTACCTGGTAGAAAAATGAATGATTTGCTCATTATTAAGGGTAAAGATGTGTAAATATATCTAACACAGAGATTAGAATCTGTTTACTTTCCCCATCTACCAATGTGAGCGAAGACAGAGTTTGAATTGGAGTTGCCACGGTCCCTGGTGTGCAGACAGAGGGGGCTGTGGAATGTAAAAGCACCTCAAAAATCCATAAGCCAGGGCCAGAGATTTAGCTCAGTGGTTCCAGCGCCTGCTTTGCAAGCGCAAGGTCCTAAATTCGATCCCAGTAACCATATACAATGTTGGGCGTGGTGACTCACGCCCACCAGCAATCAATACCACATACCACAGTGCCAGGCGTGGTGGCTCATGCCTGTCATCCCAGCACTCGGGAGGCAGAGACAGGAGGATTACTGAGTTCGAGGCTTGCCTGGGCTACATAGTGAGCTCAGGGCCAGCCTGAACTACAAAGCGAGACCCTGTCTCAAGAAAAAAAAAAATTCATAAGCCATAAAGCTAGGTGAATAAAACAATAACTCCTGGACTGTGAGACTGAAGATCCTGGAAAGAAATCACTCATTCAATAATACAGAGAACTAGGCATGGTGACACATGCCTCTAATCCTTGCCCTCAGGAGGCTGAGGCAGGAGGATTGCCACGAACTTAAGGCCAGCCTGAACTACTTAACAAGACCCTGCCTCAAAAAAGAAAAACCAAATAATAATACAGAGAAATGTTTAACTTATTTTTATTTTTCATTGGTTTTGAAAGTTTTAAAGATTTTTCTTTTATTCTTTTAATTTTTTCTTATATTTTTCTTTATTTTGATATTTTTCTCTTCTTTTCCTCTTTTCCCTTGGATTTATTTAATCTTGTTAATTTACATTTCCACCTTCATAAGCTCACTTATCTCACTTTTCTTTCCTCCTTCTCATCTTCCACTGAATAATGTCTCAAATTTTATTTTCCCTCCCCTCTATCTTCACTACCATAACAATTAAGCTTTATTAATATCTAGATAATTTATGTTTTTACTGCTGAATTATTTTCTATTCTTAGTAGAAGTACAGTTGTTGCACTTCATAGATATTTACTGTATGTAAACATTTGATTTGTCTTACTTTTTTTTTTTTGAGACAGGGTCTCGCATTGTAGTTCAGGCTGGCCCTGAGCTCACCGTGTAGCCCAGGCAAGCCTCGAACTCAGCAATCCTCCTGCCTCTGCCTCCCGAGGGCTGGGATGACAGGCACGAGCCACCACGCCTGGCTGATTTGTCTTACTTTTTATACTACAATGATAGATCTCTTTTCTGTGGTTTAATGCGGCATGCTATTGGTTCATATTGTACAACAACATACAGTTTATCTTTGATGTTTTTATTATTCCTAACTTTATTGCTATTTCTAAGGTGGCATAGTTGTTTATTAATTAGTTTTTTCTGTATGCCATATATGCATTGTCTTTACATCATTAACAATACCGTGGTCCAATCCTGGAGAATTTAGAAGATGTAGGAACAACCCCAAACACACTCAGCCACTTTACCTTTGACATAGGGGCCAAATGCATTCATTGGAGGAGACAGACCTCTTCAGTACGTGCTACTGGAATAACAGACTTTCTACTTGCTAAAGACTAAACCTAGACCCATGTTTCCCACTATGCACTAAACTATAATCAAAACGTATCAAAGATCTAAATATTAAAACTGAAACACTAAATCTGGTGGAAGATAGAATAGGTAGAACTGAGAAATCTCCACACGGATCTCCACAATGGTTGCACAAGTCTGCAATCCCACCAACAGTGTAGAAGGGTTCCTGTTTGACCCTGCTATACCCCTGCTAGGAATATACCCAAAAGAATTTAAAAACTCACATTGGAAAGACAGATGTACACCCTTGTTCATAGCAGCTCAGTTCGTGATAGCTCAATCTTGGAAACAACCCAAATGTCCATCAACTGGAGAGTGGATAAAGAAGATGTGGTTTTTTTACAAAATGGAGTATTACTCTGCCAT
>PVIC010058731.1:0-10291 GCA_004025085.1 Thryonomys swinderianus | reverse complement strand
ACTCAGCAATCCTCCTGCCTCTGCCTCCCGAGTGCTGGGATGACAGTCGTGAGCCACCAAGTTGGCATTGTGGTATGCGGTGTTGATTGTTGGTGGGCGTGTCTCCATGCCCAGCATTCTATGTGGTTACCGGGGATTGAACTCAGGTCCTTGCGCCTGCGAGGCAGGCGCCGGAACCACTGAGCTAATCCTCCGGCCCTCTTTTTCCTACTTTTCTCCATTTTTCCTTCCCTACTTTCCTTTCCCTCATCCCCCATTTCCCTTTCCCCTTTGAACTTTTTCCTCCTATTTCACATTATTATACATTTTGCTCCTCACTTATATTTATATTTTCTCACACCAGAGAAACAATCTTGTATCTACACTCCTGTGTCCTATCTGTTTCAAGAATATGGCTTCACGGTATATTTTTATAATAGCCTGGGAATCTCATCTACCAATCAGAAAGAAACTAGTAACCAACACAAGAAAGAGGAAGCTGTGTGGACAGTTTGGTATGAAGATTTTTGTTTGACTTTCCTAAGACTTTTTTTTTTTTGGAACAGGGTCTCACTTTGTAGTTTAGGCTGGCCCTGAGCTCACTGTGTAGCCCAGGCAAGCCTTGAACTCAGCAATCCTCCTGCCTCTGCTTCCTGAGGGCTTGGATTACAATCGTGAGCCACCATGCCCGGCATCATGGTATGTAGTACTGATTGCTGGTAGGGGTGAGTCACCATACCCAGTATTGGGGTATGTGGTTACCAGGGATCAAACGAGGGACCTTGTGCTTGCTAGGCAGGTGCCAGAACCACTGAGCTAAATCTCTGGCCCTTTCCTAAGAATCTTGAAAACCATCAGTACTCTTTTTCCAGGTAAAACTGTTCATTAAGGCCAGTCACGAGGCCAGTCGACCCAATCCAACATGATCCAACCTAACTAAAAAGGTCCCCTTATTTGGTCCTAACTTGCCTATCCAGTAACATCTCTTATGTGCTATTTCATGTCTGTCATGTTCCAACTACCTGAAACACTTCATTATGGCCGAAACATAAGAGCCCTTGAGGGCTAGGGATATAGCTCAGTGATAGTGCATTTACTTGGCATACACAAGGCTCTGGGTTCAATCTCCAGAATAGAAAACAAAAACAAAAACTGATTCCATTGTTGCAAAAATCCAATTGAAGTGTCAGTTATGTCAGGTGTAAGCTATATGCAAGGTTTTGAAGGAGTAACTGTCTCTGCCTTTTATTTTCTTTATCTCTAATATGAGGCCACAGTGAAACTATGTCATGGGGTTACTATGAAGATGAGGTATTCTAAGGCATGGGGGTGACATGCCTCGTGTCTGGCCCTTAGCAAGTCCTTGGGAAGTTTTATACTGTGGAAGCTGGGGAAGATGATGGTGATGGCTCTAATCGGAGGAAGATTACACAGGACAAGATTGAGAAAGCATGATCCTAGTTGGAAGCTATTCACAAAGAAGCACTAAAATATAACAGAAGGTACACAGAGCTGGGTTTCCTGAACATGAGAAAAGAACACTGTGGAGCAAAAATAATGTAAAGATATCAAATGTGAACAAATGCTAGCTAGAGATAAAGAGAAGTTTGGTTCATATGAGAGAAAAGTTTGGTTCACATCTTGTCCTTGGGGAAAAAAAATTAAGAGAAGTCACAAAACTTCAAAGATAAAGAAAGACTGTTTTGGGCTTCAAAGCAGAAAAGTCAAGACAGGTAAAAAGTCATGCACTATAGAATAATATTCAGTCAATGTCATACTTCAAGCAAGACAATGTCCCACGAGATTATAAGGGCGCTGAAAGACACCTCTGACTCGGTGGTGTAGTCACTGTGATATCCTAGGGCAACACCCCATTCACATGTTGGTGAAGACACTGGTATAGGCGAGCTCACTGTGCTGCCCATGGTAGAAAAGCTTAGCATGACCGATTGCACACATAATGCTCAAGAATAATGATAAAAGATTATGTCCCTGGCTTATGTATTTGTGAGATTTTGTCATGATTTTAGTATTCTGTCCACTTATAAAAAGAGGTGTACTGTAACGCAGTGATGTGCAGCGCGGTGCCCGCCGAAGCTCGTCCGCCTCCTGCTCAGCACATCTCTGGGCTGCGTCAGAGCAGGGCCCGGGGCCCTGACCCGTGCTGTCGTGGCTGCTCTGAGCCCTCTGAGACTCGCGTGACGAGGGAACTGCCCCAGGATCCCTGTCTCGGGATAGACTGCCTTCGCCCCACGGCGTGGGACTGCGCACGACAGGAGAGCTCAGCCTGGTTCCACGCGTCTCCCCTGCTGAGCGAGCCACAGGGCTGGACGTGAGCCACGCCATGTGTCCTGAGTTCTCGAGGAAGAGGGCCCCAGCGGCTGCACACGGAAAACGGGAGAGGTAAGAGCACAAGAGAGGCAGCTGCCGGGAGAGCGGGCTTCTGCTGCCAAAGCCAGACAGAAACGATGGTCAGATGCCATCTATACCATTTTCATTAACCTCTTAAAAAAACTGGGAGAGCCGGGCGTGGTGGCTCACGCCTTTAATCCCAGCACTCGGGAGGCAGAGGCAGGAGGATTGCTGAGTTCGAGGCTTGCCTGGGCTACATAGTGAGCTCAGAGCCAGCCTGAACTACAAAGCGAGACCCTGTCTCAAAAACAAAACAAAACAAAGCAAAACAAAACAAAACAAAACAAAAACAAAACTGGGAGAAAGAAAGACATGGTGACTGAAATCTAGCAAACAAGAGAGAAGTCAAGCCTACACGACCGTAAATATAGAAGGCTTGGTGAGAGAATGATGATGAACATGGAACATATTTCTAGAAAAAATTAAATTGAAGCAACTAGGGAAATTATAATTCAGCACATGTTTTACTTTAGTTTTTTTATTTGCATTCTTTTTATGAATGACACTTCAAAAATATACAGTTGTTATAAGAATGGTAGGCTGAAACATCATGCATCTTTTATTTAGGTTTATCATTGACCTGTATTCCTTTCTCTCTCTCTGAATATTTGTGTCGCTGCTGCCTTCTCTCCTTCCTCCTCTTTTGCAGTCTCATTCTCATTGGCTCGTCACTGCCAAGTCCAAGTAAGTCAGTGACATTCAAATTCTTCACACCGAAACCTTCATCATCTTCTATGAACAATACCATCACCTTACATATCCATGATTTAATGATTAAATTCAGAAGACGTATGTCATATGTAATAGCATCATACCTTAGAAACTACATATTCATACTTCACTACATATTCATTGTTCCATTGGGGTAATTTCTTAGCATCTTTTCTGATGGAAGATACTAAGTACACTTATCTCACTTATCTGTGTGTTTCTTTAGACTCTGGAATAACTCCTCTGCCTTAGTCTTTTATGACTTCTACAGTTTTATTTTTTTGCTTTTGCATCTCTTAGAAACATTTTTTCAAAATTAATTTTATTTGTATACTTTAGATATACATAATAATATAACATATTCATCATAGGGAGTTACTGCTTTTTCTTTTTTCCCCACTCCCCTCCCATCCTTTCAACCCTGCTTTCTCTTCTTATTTACAAAAGCTTTTTTCCATTTTCCTTCTATTCTCTTGTTCTTTTTCCTTGTCCCCCTCCCTTCCCTTGTTCCCCTTCTCATTTGAACCATTTCTCCATATTTCCCAATATCTATTATACATTTGGTCCTTATTTACACCTTCAGTTTCTCGCACCCAAGAAATGATGTGATATCTAAACAGGTGCATTCAATTTATTTCACCTAAGGATGTGGTCTCAAGGTGCATCCATTAACCTACAAATGTCTCAAGTTTATCCTTCTTTATGAAAGAGTAGTACTCCACTGTATATAAAAAAAACACATCTTCTTTGTCCACTTATCAGTTGATGGGCATTTGGGCTATTTCCAAGGTTTAGCTATTACAAATTGTGGTGCTTTATGATCATGGTTAGCATATGTGCCCGATAAACCCTAACAATGTAAAATTGATTATATAGATAACTATTGGAAGTTAGAAAGAGGGAAAGAGTCAGGAGGTCATTTTTGTAATAATTTATCTTTTAAAATAGGAAGTAAATTGATTCTAGAATTCAAATAAATAGTAAAATAAAAATCCATGACTCAAACTTCTTAATGGATTTATATAATGCTTTTATTCTATTTTTTACAAAATATTTTATTTCCTAAGTAGCTCCTAGAAATAATTATATATTATCCTGAAGAAACATTTACTTAAAATTATACTTAAATTCATTTTTCTCCTTTTAAAAATATTAAATTATAGCTGGGCATGGTGGCTCATGCCTGTAATCCCAGCACTCATAAGGAAGAGGCATGTGGATTGCTGTAAGTTCAAGGCTTGCCTGGGCTACATAGTGAGCTCAGGGCCAGCCTGAACTACAAAGTGAGATCCTGTCTCAAAAAAAAAAATATATATATATATATAATTATGATCTTTCATCTAAAAGTAGTATTAACAGTACGTTATCTTTATTTTACTGTTTATCTCATCATAGGAATTTTGAAAATAGCAATTACTAAATATTGAGGTTATTTTTTTCTAGAATTTAGGACAGAGGAAGATAAAAATTTTTAAAGTCTTTCCTGTATTTTTCAGTTTAAAAACTACTGTGAGATTGGTGTGTAGCTGAGTAGAACAGCATGGTTTTAGAATGTTTGAGGACCTAGGTTTCATCTCTAGCACCATAAAATAAAATAGCCAGGTGCAGTAACATATGCCTATAACCCTAGCATTTGGGAGGCTGAAGCAGGAGAATCTCAATGAGTTTGAGGCTAGCCTAGGCTATATAAGGAGACCAAAGTCAGTTTCTAGACTATATAGAAAGATCCTGTGTCAAAAAACCCCAAAACAAATAAAAAAATAAAACTACTGTGATGGTTAATTTTATATATTAGTTAACTTGGCTAGGGTATGGTATAGAGACAGTCAAATATTATTCTAGATGTTTCTGTGAATGCACATTTAAATTAGATTATCATTTAAATCGGTAGACTATGATGAAAACCAATTACTCCCTAAAATGTGTGTGGGTCTCAACCAGTCAGTTGAAGGTCTTGATGGAAAAACAAGAGCTTTCCTCCTAAGGAAGAAATTTTGTCAAGGAGACTATTTCTGTTTGTATTTATTTATTTTGGGGTTTTGAGGCAAAGTCTCACTATATAAAGCTCAGGCTGGCCTTGAATTCACGCTGATCTTCCTGCTTTAACCTTCTGAGTGCTGGAGCTATAGCCAGGCACCACCACGCCCAGCTGATTTTAGATTCCAATCACAGTTCTTTCCTGAGTTTCCAGCTGGCTGAACTGTTTTGTAGCATTTGGTCTTGCTGGCTTCCACAGTATTCAGCGTCCGTGTACACACACACACACACACACACACACACACACCCGCTCTTGGCTCTGTTTCTCTAGGGAGCCCTGACTGGTGTGTTTAACACTCATAAATCATTACTATAAAAATAATATCATTACTTCACTATAAAGAAGTTAAAACTCTCACATGAGAAAATTTAGAGGAATTTAGAAAAGTGCCCAAATAGATTTCACCTGTCTCTTGTGCAGCTGGGTAACAGCGGGTCTGGGACTCACGGCCACAGGGGCCTGACTCGGGCTCTGGCCCTCTTCCCCTGGCCCACGGCGGCTGCTGTCTGCTGACGGGGTGGGGACCATGTGCCTTAGAAATGAAACAAATCAAGGTGTGGAGCAATGTGAACATCACTTTTATTACATAAATATAAAACACTCTATAGATAGATGTGCAAGTAAGTACGCGTGTGTGTGACTGCACGTGCCCCAGGGTGAAGGGGAAATGTGGTTTACACTCCAGAGAGCGAAACCTTCCAAGAATTGAGTCCCTGACAGGGGAGGGAGATGCGCATGTTTGTGCTGTTACTAAAACTTCTTTAAAACATTGCATAAGAAATGTTAAGAGTCTGTGGGAGACTGGGGCAGCAGTGAAGGAATCCTTTCTCTTTTTTTTTTTTTGAGACAGGGTCTTGCTTTGTAGTTCAGGCTGGCCCTGAGCTCACTATGGTGCCCTGGCAAGCCGCGAACTCAGCAATCCTCCTGCCTCTGCCTCTGCCTCCCGAGTGCTGGGATTACAGGCGTGAACCACCACGCCCGGCACTGTGGTATGTGGTATTGATGGCTGGTGGGCGTGAGTCGCCACGCCCAGCATTGTATGTGGTTACCAGGATCGAACTCAGGTACTTGCACTTGCAAGGCAGGCACCGGAACCACTGAGCTAAATCTCTGGCCCTTGGAATCTTTTTTTTTTTTTTTTTTAAAACCTTTTGTTCCTCAAGAACATTTGCATTATTTTTTAACTGTGTGTGGGTTATTTTTTCCAACAGTAATTTTAAAAACTAGTTTAAAGGTGAGGGAACTTGGTGCCACTTAATTGGCACACTTCATAATTAAAATAGGAAATTTTTGTTATATATATGTGGTGGACTATAGAAGAAAGGGAGGAAGAAAGGGGAAAAGGATATGAAGGAGAAAGACCCTGGGGGAGGAGGGAAGAGGACGAAGCAAGCTTTATGAAATTAAAACAATTCTGTGAGAATCACTCAGCTTTTCTGTAAGTTGCTCTGTTGTTCATTGGCATGTATTAAAAGGAAAAAGTGTCCCCTAGACAGCTGGGAGGCCACTAAGCAGCGAAAGGCGAGAGGCCCGCCTGGGCCTGCCGCGCCTGACCACGGACGGCACAACCCTTCTCTGGAGCCAGGCCTCCCTCAGCGAGCTGCCCCCAGAAGCTGCCAAGCCGGCAGCATAATCTATCTGGACCCCTGCCTACATTGTTATTTCACTCGTTTTTCCATTAAAAACCAAGACCAAATAAAAATGTTCCAGACACTCGGGTCCCACGTGTTCGAACTGACATCAGCAAACCTTTCCTGGCTTGAGGCTCACCTGCGAGGAGGGGGCAGGTCCACACACTGGGCCCTTGAGGGGGAGACCCCGCTGCTGGAGCGGCTTGAACTGCTGCCCAGCCAGAAGAGTCCAGAAAGCCGAGTCCCCATCCTGCTAGTCAGCTAGCTGCCCGAGCCTTCCCTGGCTTCCCAGCACGTGCTCTGGCTCACCTTCCTCTCAGGCCAGGGCTGCTCTCCCTGCGTGGAGAGGACCAGGCAGGATGCAGATATTTGCATACAGCCTTTTAAAAATGATGGCAAAATAAACATAACATAAACTTACTTTTTTTTTTTTTTTTTTTGAGACAGGGTCTCACTGTGTAGTTCAGGCTGGCCCTGAGCTCAATATGTAGCCCAGGCAAGCTGCCGTGAGCTCAGCAATCCTCTTGCCTCTGCCTCCCAAGTGCTGGGATTACAGGTGTGAGCCACCATGCCCGGCACTGTGGTATGTGGTATTGATTGCTGGTGGGCATGAGTCACCATGCCCAGCATTGTATGTAGTCATCGGTGATCGAACTCAGGACCTTGCACTTGCGAGGCAGGCGCTGGAACCACTGAGCTAAATCTCCAGCCCTAAACTTACTATTTTAACCTTTTTTTTTTTTTTTTTTTGAGACAGGGTCTGGCTTTGTAGTTCAGGCTGGCCCTGAGCTTACTATGTAGCCCAGGCCAGCCTCGAACTCAGCAGTCCTCCTGCCTCTGCCTCCCAAGTGCTGGGATTACAGGCATGAGCCACAAAGCCCAGCTATTTTAACCATTTTTAAATGTACATTTTAATAAGATTAAGTACACTTATACTACTTTAATGAACTTGAGAACTTTTTGATACAGGGGACATTTTTAGGCACCTGATTAAGTGATTTTTTTTCCCAAAACACTTTATTAATTTTTTTTAAAGGAACAGGGCAGTGGAGAAGCATTCACTAGTTTCTCCATTTGGTAGCATTTTTGGCTTTTCTGTTTTCTCTTCCTATCTCACTGTGTATACTGGTTTGCTTTTGCTGAAGCATCTGATATGAAGTTATATATCTACAACTGCAATGAAATGCTTTCTGTGTATGTATTAGACACTCTTAAGTTGCTATTGAAAAATAGCTGAGGCTAAATACTTTATGAAGAAGAGAATCTTATTTAGTTCACAATTCAAGAAGATATGAACATCTTCAAAATCAGTTCACTTCTGGTAAGAACACATGGTGAAAAACATTAATAGTTTATTTAGCCAGGCATGGTGGCTCACGCCTGTAATCCCAGCACTTGGGAGGCAGAGGCAGGAGGATTGCTGAGTTTGAGTCTTGCCTGGGCTACATGGTAAGCTCAGGGCCAGCCTGAACTACAAAGTAAGACCCCATCTTAAAAAAAAAAAAAAAGATTTTTGTTTAACTTAAATGGAAATAATACACTGTTTCTTCAAAGTGGCTATGCCATTTCATACTCCCGCTGGCAAGATATGAGCGTTCCAGTCACTCTGAATTCTTACTGGTATTTAATATTATCATTCAAAATTTTAAAGCCACCATTATAACGCGTGTGCAGCATTATACATGTTCTCCCCCAGGGCTGATGATGCCCACCAGCCCATGCTCTATCACTAAACTTCATCTCAGCCCTACTCATTTCCTTAAATACTTATGATGGCCTTTTAGCATCCTCACCCCTTGGTACTCAGTTTTGAGTATCTTTCTTATTCTGGACACAAGTTGTTTGACATCAGTGTGTTTTGCTAGTACATGTTCCAAAGTCTGTGGTTTATCCTATCATTCTTTTAACACTATCTTGAACTTTGGTAAAGTCATATGGACCATTTATTCCTTTCATTGATTGTGCTTCTGGTGTCATAGCTAAGAAGTCTTTGTCTAAGTCAAGTTCATAAAGGTCTTTTATGTTTTCTTTTCTTTTTAAACTTTTTTAAAGAATTTAATTAATTAATTTATTTATTTTTGCAGTACTAGGGATCGAACTCAGGTCCTTGTGTTTTCAAGGTAGGCACAGTACCGCTTAAGCTAAATCCCCAACCCTCCTATGTCTTCTTTGGAAAGTTTTGTAGATTTTATTTAGCTCTGATGTGCGTTTTCAGTTAATTTTGTGTGACACGTGAGGTGTAGGTTGAGGTTTGAGTCTTTGAATAGATATCTCTAATTTTTAAGCTATGCTAGTTGAAAAGACTACTGTTTCTTTATTGAATTGCTATTAGAAGTCATTAGCGTGTGTCTTTTGGATTCTATTGTGTTGCTTCAGTCTATGGGTATTTTATTTGGATTATTACGATCAGTCTTGAAGTCAGGCATTTTTAGTCTACTATATTTGTTTTTCTTTTTCAAAATTAATTTGATTAGTCTACTTGATTTGTCTTTCTGTATACCTTTTAGTATCAGCCTTTTAATATGTACATAAAATTGTATGGGATTTTAAGACTATAGTGAGTCAATAAATTTATTTAGACAGAAATGGCATTTTATTTTTTATTTGTAGTTCTTCTGTTTTGTTTGTTTTTTTTTTTTTTTTACTTTTTTGAGACATGGTCTGGCTTTGTAGTGCAGGCTGGCCCTGAGCTCACTATATAGCCCAGGCAAGCCTGGAACTCAGCAACCCTCCTGCCTCCTGAGTGCTGAGATTCCAGGTATGAGCCACCACACCCGGCATTGTGGAATGTGGTGCCAGGGATTGAACTCTGGACCTTGCAATTGCCAGGTGGATGCCAGAACCACTGAGGTAAATCCTGGCCCTAGAAATGACATTTTAATAATATTGAATTATTTTACTCTGTGAATTCAGATTACTTCACGATTTAGTTTTCTTTAAGTGTGAAAAATATTTTCAAGAAAAAAATTCCTGTACATAGCCCTAATGTCTCTTGAACTTGAACCCTAAGATCACTAAGTCTTAATATAGTAATTGTTGAGACCAGTAGGCTTGACAGGATGGGCTTAGAGTGCTATTTTGGAAATTTTGGGTTTATAAATTAGGAAGTCAAATTTAGTAGGTCAGAACCACTGCTAAAACTTTATAGAGGGCTGGAGATGTAGTGCAGTGGCACAGTGCCTGCCTGGCAAGGGTGAGGTCCTGAGTTTGATCCATGGTACCAAAATAAATAAACAAATAAATAAATAGACCTGGGCATGGTGGGGTGTGCCTGAAATCCTGACACTTCAGAGATGAAGCAAGGAAATTTCCACATGTTCAAGGCTAGCCTGGGCTGCACAGTGAGACCCTGTCTCAAAAAAATCCAAAAAGTGCCGGGCGTGGTGGCTCACGCCTGTAATCCCAGGACTCGGGAGGCAGAGACAGGAGGATTGCTGAGTTCGAGGCTTGCCTGGGCTACATAGTGAGCTCAGGGCCAGCCTGAACTACAAAGCGAGACCCTGTCTCAAAAAAAAAAAAA
>PVIC010058730.1:0-10304 GCA_004025085.1 Thryonomys swinderianus | reverse complement strand
TTTTTTTTTTTGAGACAGGGTCTCACTTTGTAGTTCAGGGTGGCCCTGAGCTCACTATGTAGCCCAGGCAAGCTTCGAACTCAGCAATCCTCCTGTCTCTGCCTCCTGAGTGCTAGGATTACAGGTGTGAGCCACCACGCCTGCTGGATAACATTTTTGTAGATATGGCTACATGTCATTCACTATTTCTGCTCAGTCCATTAAAACCTTCTTTATTTTTTTCCTTTGATAAAAAAAGAAAACTTTTTTTTCAGAAATTCTTCCAGTTTGGAAATTTTGTTGGTTCCTAATAATTGCTACTCATGTTGGATATATGTACATATTCTTTCTGTCTTGTTTCTGAAATTATCTCGGGGGAGTAAATTTGCACTAGTTCCTTAGAGGATTTTTTTTCAGGATACAGATTTAACATTTTACCTACTATGAATCTAACAGGCCTGATGACTGCTGACTTTTGCTTTGAAATCCATTGAAATTTTCACAAAACATAGACTGGTAGAAATGTTTTTCTCCTTAACTGTTTCACTGCTTCATAAACAAACAAAAAAGCAGAAGCTAATATTTAATTTTAATTTCCTGCGAAGTGCTTCCTGTCACGATATAGTAGGTTTTATCATCCTACTTTGTGGCTGTGAAAAGACATTTTAGTCTCTATCTACTTGCTGGCCAGGCTGGAAAACCACCAGAACAATAAATGAAGACTGCTTTTCGCATTCCTGAGATGACTCTTCTGGATGATATTTAGATTCATTTTAAATTATAGTGGTATTGGTATAACTTTAATTCATTTATAATCTGCAGCTTATATAATTTGTTGTCCTGCTTAGTCATTCTGCATGCCAAATCATTTGCAAACAAATGGCTTGTCCTTGAAAAGACTAAGGCTGTGAGACGTTAAAGGCAAGCTAGGAATCCTTGCCAGGGGCTTTATCACTATAGAACTAGCTGTAGTGTGAGACGCTGTGTATCACTCAGTTTCATCATAGAAATCTGAAGAATCAGACTTGGTGTACAGTCTCTGAATTTGGTGTTACCTCTTAAAAAAACAAATTTTTATCTGGAAATGGCAGTTCCCATAAATCTAGAAGATACCATTTGTAAAACAAAACAAAACAACAACAACAAAAAAGTCCATGAGTAATAAATTCAAGAAACAATTGTTTCATGGCTGCCCAGTGTTTTTGTTCCTCTTCATTTTCCCCACATTTCTACATCTCAAACACTTTTTCAAAAAATATAACCCATATGCAGAAGGGCCTGAGTTTGATTCCTGATATGGAAAAAAAAAAAGTAACCCATATAAGGAGAAAATATATTAGCCTTCCCAAAGAACTGAAGCTTTACATGTACAAATTCAAATCTTAATAAAAAAAATATGAGATAAAAAAGCAAAGAACTTGGAAATATATAGCTCAGTGTTAAAATTCTGTCTTACCAAAGAAGAGGCCCTGAGTTGAATCTCTGTTACTCAAAAAGAAGAAAAAAAAGAGAAACAAAAAGGAGGGATAAGTGAAATATGAAGCCCTGTTTATATCTTCGTTCTTTTCTAATGCATTTTCCTTGGTATTCCTGGGTAAATACCAGCAGGTATTCACAAAAAGTTTTTACCAGGCAAGTAGTACATTTCTAGCAAATTTTATTAAAATTGTATTAAATCCATTCTTAAAATTTTGAAAATATGTTTAGTTCTTTTAATAATGAAGTACTTAGAAATGAATTGCTCTCCTTTAGTAAGATTTCAAAATATGCAAATTTTATTTTACCAGTCTGGCAAATATTTTTTCTGTAAAGTACAAGAAGTAAATATTTTAGTTTTTCTGGCCATATGCACAATCTTGTCTCCTCTCATCATTAATATTTTCTACCTTATTCTCCTCCTCTTTAAATAAATGTGAAAATAAATTTTACCTCTCATGCCAAGAAAACAGGTCAAGGACTAAATTTGCCCTTGTGTCCGTTCTTATATTTTAAGACTATCACCTTTCCTGAAGTCTCAAATTTTAAAAATAATGGTGCATTTTAGAAAGAAATCAGCTCATGTTAACCTTGGAATTTAGGATGGAGTGGAATGACGTAAAAACAAATTCTCTATGATGAAGATAAGTTACATGGTGTCCATTTCTGACATAGAAAGTGATTTAAGTAGAGTGGAAGGAAACCAAATGCTTTCTTTTCCATTTAAGTTTTCATGCCATGAAAATATTCGCAAGTTACTGCTTTTGGTCATTTGTTTGCTCCCCTCATGTTCTTTATTTATATAATTTTGCTGCCGTTAATTTTACATTCACAAGAAAATTAACAAAAAAACTTTGGCTTAATATTTATAGTACCTGGATGAGAAGATGTGTTAGAAGAAGAAAAAGAAGCACAATATAGTGCCACATTAGTAATTAGAGATTGTGGCAGATTAAATAGCCTGGATGTTAATATTTTGGATTTTCAGATCTATCATGTAAATTCCATAGTGCTCAGAATTACTTTCCATCCTAAATCTGAATGTCTTGTAATGTTGTCATAACATTTTTAGGTGGAAAAAAAAAAGAGTGTTCATCAACATTTTATACTTTTAAATAGTAGTTTTTAAATTTTTTTTTTCAGTACCAGGGACTGAACACAGGACTTGAACTTGCCAGGCACCACTACATGCCTGTCTTGTGATTTTTAAATTAATTATAAAATGAGCTATTTGAGTCTGAAAAGTGGATTCTTTGATTTTGGAGGTCATATTTTAAATTAATTAAAATAAATTTCTGTAGGTACCTGATTTGAATGAAACAATAACTATAAAGAGAAATCTAGAAAATAGCAGAAGCTATCTTTAACTTACCATGTATTTATCACAGTTTTCAGTTAAGTGGTAAAATGTGCCTTGTTTTCATTGCAGAGACTTAATTTCTGTAGTTTTATAGGAAAAAGTGAGTGAAGATTTCCATAGCCCTTGTTTCTACCCCAATGTTTCATATTTTAAATATTTTGCTTTGGTATGGGACATTTGTCATAAATTATAAGCTATTGTACATTGTTACTAAATATACAGAGTTGACATTAGTATTAATTCAGGGTTATATATTCTGTTGGTTTTCAGAAGTATTTAACAATGTATATTCACCTATAATGTCATAGTAATAGCTTGACTTTCTCACTCCACATCTTTATACTCTTCTCCATATCTGTACACCTCTGACAACCAGTAATCTTTTCATATCTCCTGACTTATCCCTTTTCTGCAATAGAGTCAAACGCATAGAATTTATACATTTCAGCCTGGCTTACTTCCCTCAGGAAAATACACTTATGTCTTTCTTTTTCTAGTAGAATAGTGTTCATTGTCTGCATGTACCAGTTTAATAACCCATTTGCAGAGTACACAACATCTTGGTTATTTCCAAATCTTAACAGTTATGAGTGAATCTTCTCTAAACATTTATGAGCATGTTTCTTTTTAAGTGAATATTTTTATCTCAATGAATAAATATTAAAGTTGTGATTGCTGAAGCACAGTATGAAATTACAATCATTCTTCTTTAAAAACTGCTAAAATGACTTCTACAATGGCTGTTTTATTTTGCATTCTCAGTAGCAACGAATGCTGCATTTCTTGTCATTTCCTGTTTTCCCTATCATTCAAATTTGTCAGTGCTCCAGATTTTGGACAGTGTTGCTGTAGTTTGTAATTCTCTAGTGTTAAATGATGGATTTAGTCATTTTCTCCTCTTTGGTTCACAGTACCCAACACCTACAGATTAAGGGAGGAGAGGTTTATTTTGGTTCACACTTTGCAAGTTTCAGTCCTTGCATGGTTGATTAGAGCCAAGCAGAAATAGGTAGGAGGAAGTTTCTGGTGGAGGAAAGATGTCTACCTCACGCCAGGCAGGAAGCAGAGAGTGTAAGATGGACCCAAGAAGACAGATGTATGCTTCCCTTTATGCTGCAGTGACCACTCCCCTAACAGAGAATATATAATGTCTACAAAACCCTGTCAGCCGGGCGTGGTGGCTCACGCCTGTAATCCCAGCACTTGGGAGGCAGAGACAGGAAGACTGCTGAGTTTGAGGCTTGCCTGGGCTACATAGTGAGCTCAGAGCCAGCCTGAACTACAAAGCAAGACCCTGTTTCAAAAAATAATAATAATAATAAAACCCTGTCAGCTTCCACAAATGCCACCCTTGAAAGCATGAGGCTTTGGGGAGGTATCCAGATATAAACCATAACAATGATTTTGAATGCAAAATATGTTTATGAAAAACTGGGTATTGTATTCTGATATGAATTTAATCATTGGTTAGATTGCAAACTTCCAAAGGAAACAGCAAATGAATCTTACTTTATACTTTTTGACCAAGATTTTTCAAATATTTTAAAAGCTGTTTATCAATATTTTTCACAGCTAATATCCAATGAATGAACTTAGCTGTCGATTTTAGAATTCTATGCAAAATGATTGTGTAAAATTTAACAATATTAATTTAAGTAAATTTGTAAAAGTCACAAGTCATAGATTCATTTTACATTTTTTTGTTTTAGGAAGAAAGTTGTAAAATTAAAGAATTAGAAAGTATAGAACAACTTCCATGTTAGATAAAGGACTGCTACTAGGTAGAAAACAGAAATCCTGGGCAAAAAAAGTCCATAAATTTATCCTTTTATACCTTGCCTATTTGGATTTTTGCTAATCCAGATAAAAACTAATTAATTTCATTTTTTGGATCATTCTGAATATATTATTCAGCAGGAGCCATAAAAAGCTATCAATATATAGAAGAAATTGCATGAAAATTTAACAGTGCTATTTCACTTACTAGTATGAATGTTCATTAGAAATTTTCACTAACGATCATGTTCTAAACAGAGTATTTAATTGAATTCTGGAATTGTTTTATAAAAGCGCTGAGTATAATATAAATTTCTTTGCAAGAAAAGTAGTTTTCATACATGTTTGAAAGCACTTTAATGTCCACGTGACTCCTTTCCAAACTTACACTGTGTAAGTTTTTAAAAGGGGGCTAATCTCATAATGTGCTTACGAAGGTCATAAAAGGAAGTCCTTAAGATACTCTGCATACTCCAAATATGCTCCATACACTTGATAGCTGTTGACATTTGTGCTCACAAGAGTACTGTTAGCTGGCAATTCAGATCTGATTCAGAGTGAGACTCCCCGTTGCGGTGATGTTCAGAGCGCCTTAGAGAACGGCCAACAGCACAGCAGTGCTGCTGTCCTATAGTGTGTGAGCCACTCCCAACTGTGCACCTTCTTAATCTTTCCAAGAAGTTTTTATCATCTCTTAAACACAGTATGAGCTCATACCTTTGGATTAACACTAGCTAATATTTTTTAAAAGTTACAGTCCTGCACACAGGGTGTGAACAAACAATACAATGAATGTCTAGATTTTACAGAAATATCACAGTACACATAGTAAAAACACACTGTCAGCAATCGTCCTCAAAAAAAAACCCTGCACTACTAATCTCACTGGTCTTGCCAATCTTTGGAACCATACTGGGAGTTCTCTTTCCTTAGTAACTTTTGCTTGACTGCTGTGGCTGGTTACACATGTACTCAAAATATGTATATTTCATGGTCCTTTTGACTTTAGGGAAAGCCAGAGATCACATTAGCGATTATATTAGCGATATATCTTTCCTTTTTATAACATTTGGCAGGAACGTTCACCATAGTATTGATCAAACTTTGTAAAGTCAGTGAGAAAGTTCTGGAAGTTCTTTAGAAGTGGCAAGAGCAATGTTATGTATGTCAGAAATGAGGGGGAATATTTTAAGGAAAAATAATGACAATATGTCTTTAATAAATTTATAATTTAAATATTCAACATGTATTTTGTGGTCACTTAATATATGATTTGTGCTCAAGTAAATGGAAGGTATTGTTTGTATTTGCAATCGTAGAACCCATGTTTAGTCAGGGCATACCACTGTTTCCAGGACAGCGAAGTAATCTTTTAGCATTTCAAACTCACATGGATCAGCTGCATGGAATTTATATTTCTTTGGGCGAGAATATATCCCAGGCTACCTGGTTTAGTTGAGGGAATGTAAATGATTGTTAAAAATCTAAATTTGATCTTTTAATGTTGTTATGGCCTTCCCATTTCGTAAAATTAGTCTTGCTGGTCAGTAGAAAATCGTGTATATTTGTATTGATCCTAGCATTTATATTGCTGGGTTATGTCACAAAGTTTGAATCTTTCCCTGATGTATTCCTTGTTATCAAAATTTACAAAATCTGCTCATGAGTGGTGAGGTTTTGTAGGGGAAGTATAAAGGTATTGTACCATGCTACTGTCATTCTTAAACTGCATGACATGACCCATTTTAGTTTCAAGTAGTTTTTGTGTTGTTCCACATGACCTGCATTTTACATTTTTATTTGAGATTTTAAAGATACATTAGCTCTATTTGAATACCATGAGAACAATGTAGGGATGTTGAGTTACATATAGAAACATCAATCACTGGAGACTAATCTCATCGCATGCTCTTGTTGTGAACACTAGTGAAAGTTTATACTTCTTCATTGCCAAAAAAAGGCCAAAAAATCAAAATACAAGCTTCAGGAAGGCGAAGCAGCTTGTTTGTTCAGTGAGCAGTCACTGCACATAGAATTCACTGTGTCAGTATTCATGGTTTGCATGCTGAATGGGAGGCCTTTGATTACCCATCAGTGTAATGGTCTATTTTGTAGTAAAACACATTGGTCTATTTTGTAGTAAAACAAACAATGACAGATAAAAACAAAATGGGACATAATGTATTTAATTTTTTTGAGAAAATGAACTTCTCTTTCTATTTTCATTATTAGAGTTATCTGAAGTGATAGTATTATGCCCTTGTGAATTCAGGTCATAAAATTGAGGCTGTTGTACATTGTTCAGTTTAGTTAATAATAATAACATAAAGATGGAGTTTTAATTTCGGTATCAAAGAGTTTAAGACACAGTTAATTATCTAAACTGTCACCCAAGACCTGCAAATACATAAAAGTAATTCACGACTTAATGTGGATGATACCACTGTTTGTTATTTATTAGCATATTGATGCATATTAAAGTTAGAATCCCAGATAATAAAATAACATAAATACAGATGTTTATTTTTCAGTTGCTTTCTTCTTCCCTGCTATTAAATTTTCTGTCCTAGTAAATTTGTCATACTATGAAACTCATTTTCAGAAGAAAAAAGCTTAAAACATAGTTTTCTTTAGTGATTTATAAAATGTATAATTAAAAATTAATGAAAAATGAAAGAAAAAACTTGTACGTATGATTGAGCTAAATTTCCTACAGAAATTCCTATATAGTATATTCTTTAGGCATACTTTTCCCCAATGTGGTGGTAGACCCTGTTTAGACTTCTGAAGTATTGTAAAAATGGAGTTTGTGTTAGTACATGAAATTTTTGGTTTTCCAGCTTATATGCAAGGTCTTATTTTTTGACATTGGCTTATAGAATAATACACCAAATAAAGGCATTACCAAAGACTTTGTGTGCAGTAGTCTCTGATGGTAGTGCTGATTATTTCATTGATATGTTCTTAAAAGTAGCTAGTTTTAGAAACCTTTGCTAAAAAAGAATGATTTTCTATCTTTGTAAAGCAATTTGAGATAAATTAGGCAATTTGTGGGAAATGATTACATTTATTCTTGGCCTTTCTTTGTAACCTCAACTCCCAAACCTGGACCCCATTAGATATTGCATATTGAGTTTAATATTTAGTCTTAACTATTTAAGAGATTTCTAGACATAATGCAAAAGAAATTTTGGCTTCAATTTGAAATATCTATTTATATAACACATTTGTTTGCCCCTAAATTTATAAATATTCGGAAGGAGACTACTTAGGAGAAATGTAACAATTTTATCTTCAAAGCAAAGAGAAAAAAAAGAATGTCACTGGTTTTGCACATATATCATGGTGGTAGAAAGTAATTCTAGAGGTGCTGATATTATTATTCTGGAAATAAACCCAGTTGAACATTAGAAATTGAGCTACAAGTGTATATATACCTTGTTTCTACAAAGCCTGCATATCTAATGATATTTGGTTATGGTCTGAGTAGCGTCCTTCTCATCCTCTGGATCATATTCACAAATATGATAATAGCACATGAAAGCAGATTGTATACTGTCTATCACTCCATGGTATCAACCAATACTTAGCAAAGCTCTTATTCTTCTAAGAATAAATGCATGCTATGTCAAACATCATACCTACATTTGTAGTTTTACACTATAGTGGAAAAATAGATTTGGCAAAACCCCAAGGTACAGATGATATTATAAACAGGATATATACTGATGAAAGAAAATAAGGCAGAATGAAAAAAAATTGGGAACATGAGGCATGAACCAGAGTTTCTCAAGTGAAATTTGTCAAGGGAAGAGTATGTCAAAAGAAGAAATGATAATTCAGGATAAAGGTTGGCTTGGGCCAAAGAATTAAATTTTGGGATTTAGAAAATAAAATGCCTGTGGGAGAGGAGTCAAAAATGGTAAGATTCTATATGTATCTTAATGAAACAAATTGTGTCTTATGCAAATGTAACGCAATAGAAATGCACTTTACAAATTTTCAGGTGACTACTAGACCTATTGATAGAGAATAATTTACCATAGAGAATAAAAAATAATAGAATTAATTTTCTCAGGTTGAGTTCAATTGACTTTCAGCCTAAACATTCTGCCATAACTTTCCTTCTTACAAGTGATGGGGTTTGGATTAGGTAAACTCTCTAGTTTCATTTAGCTTCCACTTCTTATACTTGGATGACTAGCAAGCATCTTGTCATTAGTTTGGTTTCTAAATCAGAATAGCATTAAAGCTGTGTCACAGTTGGGAGACATATGGCTATCATTTTAAAGTTCATAAGTATCATTATGGAAGTATTTAGAAAAAATGTAACTGATATTTTGGAATATATCTGGTATTTACTTTTCTCTATACTTTTGAGAAACAGTATATAGCTTACTGTGAATTTCAAGATCACAGAAGTTTCTAATATTTGATCCAGACTCAGACTGTAATTATATTTTCATATAGTTGTGTTTTCATGGCAAAAGTCTGAGTCTAGAGTGTAAGTTTTGCTCTATTCATCATAAATCACAAAAAGGACTGTGGGACTGAAAAGCTGACAATATTTGAAAAGAATATTCGTATACTTCTCACTTGAGGTATGCAAATGACCCTTTTTGTTTCATTTGAAAATGTTACAAAAATGTCACTTCATTATCTCTTAATATTTCATTATTTTATTGAAAAAGCATACCTTATACCAACATTTACTCTTTACCTGAGTCACAGTAGACAAGCTAGTTAAAAATTCAGCATCATAGAGGTTGACAGGTAGAGTATAAATCCAGAAATTTTATAGAGAGAGAATAAACTGACTCTAATATGAGTCAAGAAAATGTCAGGAAATTCATTCTATGTCAATAAAGAAAAATATTTGTGGTTATGATGATAAATTTAGGTTAAAATTTTAAAGAAAAATATTTTAGTATTGTTAAAACTATCATATATGCCCCTTATCAGAAATGCCCTCATAAAACTTCCTGAGAAATAATCAAGTTTCATATTTGATTACTTAGTACATCTTGAAAGTAGAAGTAGAGCTATATTTTGGGCATCTTTTATTGATCTCTTCAAGTAAACACCATTTTTTGCTGTCACATATGACTGAGGAAATCGTGAAAATAGCAGGTTTCTCCCTGGCTTCTTTTTTAATATTGGCTGTAAGAATTCATTTAATTATTTATTTGCATTTAATTTTAAACAGATTTATATATATATATATATATACATTTATACATATAATGATATATATATATATCATGCTATTAGTATCAATTAATATATTAATTCATTACTGAGTCTATCCTGATTGTTCCATCTACAATCTCTGATAGCCCCCATTCTCTTTCAATTTACATGTGAATAAATTTTTTGGATTCCACATATGAGTGAGATGGTGTGACACTTGTTCTGGACCTCCCCCATTTCATGTAATATGATAATCTCGAGCTCCATTCATGTTCTTAAAAATTATAGGATTCTAATTTTGACGGAGGAATTGTTTTCCACTGTGCTTCTGAAGCATTTTCTTTATTCATTAATTCATGAGTATTTGTTGGCCATTATGAAAAATTCTACAGTGGATATAGAACAGATGCCTCTTACTCTACTGTTTAATTTAATTTTATTTTATATACCCAGTAGTGGGATTGCTGGATCTTATCACAGTTCTACTTTTAATGTTTTGATAATCTGAAAGCTGTTTTGCATA
>PVIC010058729.1:0-10299 GCA_004025085.1 Thryonomys swinderianus | reverse complement strand
TCAGCACAATAAGCAGGCTGAGCTAAACACAGAACCATCTACCACAGACAAAACCTGAATCAGATCAATGAGAAATACAACCACTGACAGCATCACAAATACATGCCATAGATTTGAATGAAGAGAACTTAGAAAATAAAAAGAGAAACATAAAAATAATACAGGTTGTTTTTCACTTGATTTTGCAGACAAGTAGTTCATCGTTCTATTTTTTGAGGAGATAAAAGTACAGAAGAGGCAAAACACAGAAAATAGTCTAAGGCCACAGGTAGGGAATCACACAAAGAAAGGAGAGCCTTCAATATATTGATGCAATAATGTTTACATAATTCAAGACACAAATAACTTAGATAACTAGGGTTACCTAGCAAGTTGAAAATCATTAATTCAGGGTAAGGTCAAATAGATAAAGGAGACATATATTTGACCCTTGTTCTAAGGGCTATTTTCTTTATAACTCACCCTTCAACGATTATTAGAGCCACCTTCAGTTTCCAGGCACTCACACATCTCTTTGTTTTTGTGACTCAAGAAACTCTCCAAAGTTATAAGAATTTGCTAGAGCTAAGAGCAGGCTCGTGTCTGAAAGGATGCAAAGGTGATGTATCCAGAAACAACACTGGGCTAGTTGACATGGGAACCAGCAGGTGAATGAATATGCTCGTGAACTGCAAAAAGTCAGTGGCTGTTGGGAGCAATCCTGATTGGGAGAAATAATTGCACAGCTGAAACCGTGAGCAGGCCTTTCTGCCTGAAGAAGGGCCTCGGACTTAATTCTTTTCTTTACCTCTTGTAGCAACAGGGACTCTGTGGTGGTCCCATATGCTGTGATATTCCCAGATGGAACTGCACTAAGATCTGCATAGCTTCTACAAGACTGTTATGGGTGTCTGCCCTGCCCTGTGGGATCCTCATCTGAATAACTTTGCAGGGACTTTGGCCAGATATCTGCCCAGCCCTCTGGGTCTTTTGGAATATATGAAATGAAACATGTGGAAGCTTGGGTCTTGGGGAATAATAAGTGTGGCTAGCTCAGTTGGTCATTCTTGCTTCCCAGAGCAACATGGATCAGGCCCAAGCCCAACTTCTTCTCTAAGCCTCATTTCTGCCTAATTATTAATTACTTGGCCATTGCCATCAACTCACAGGAGACTAGAACCAAACACAAAGGTTCTAATTATATTCCCTTCCCCTGTTTCCCATAAGTGGCAACATTTATTCAATTTGAATTGTCAAAATGTCCCAAACAGGACTAAGACCCAGTTACCCAAAGTAATATAAAGAGCCATAAGACACATTCCTGGTTAGCTTCCTTTTTCCATCTCACTCTTCCTTCTCTCTACTCCAGCCTCTGCAAACACACTCGAATAAATTAACTCTAACTAAACTCTTGTCTCAGCGGTTCTTTTTTTAATGTAATAGTGCACGTAAAATGCACATGAATTATGTTGGGTAGTGTCCTCTCTAAATTAGGTCCATTCAAAACTGTGAAGATGACTCCATTTGCAAACAAGGTCTTTGTAGATATAGTCAAATTACAGAGGGTCATATTAGATTAGGACTTGTCCTAAGCCTGTGACTGGCATGCTTTGAATAAGAATGGAACCAGAACATGAAGACATACTTATTGATATGATCACCTGGTAAGGAATGACACATACAGAGAATGAAGCAGTGTAGTCACATAACAAGGAGTGATAAATATTGCTCATGCAATGATCTTAGATCAAGACTGTCTCAAGCAAACATCTTGTGTTCACAGATGGGGCTTTGGGTACTTTATTTTCCAACCTTAATTCAAAAAGTGCTAAATAAATGGAGCATAAATGAAGAGGTCACTAAACTGCAATGGACTATCCAGTGCATTGTTGATTTCTGATTTTCTCCATATGAAAAAGAAAATCCAGTATAGTTGGGTTTTTTATCTTTGCTGAGTTTCTTGGTACAATGTAGATATGCATTATGATCACAGTCAACATTAAAAACTGGCACCTGCTCATGATATATCTTAATTCTCATTTTTCCCATTCCTCTTCCCTGCCTACCACAACTACAGCCATACATACATAAACTTTTTCCATTTTTTTGTTTTTACGATCAAATATTTTCTTTCCCCTCTTTTACTTTAAATGGCTCTTCTTTCTCTTTTTCTTCCTGTTTTTTTCCTATTTCACAATACCTGTCATACATTCCGGACCTCATTGACACCTTAAATATCTCACACTCAAGAAACAATATGGCATTTACACATCTGTGTCCTATTAATTTCATTTATGAGTATGTACTAAAGGTACATCCATTTAAGAATAAATATATGTTGGGCTGCGCAAAGACAGACCAGGCAAGTGGCAAGCTGAGGATCTCATGGGGAACCTAGATAACAAAAGAGGCCTGCACCATTACCTGCACCCAGGGCTGCAGCCTGCTGGCCAGACCTCATTCCACAACAGTGCTTCACAAAGACAGACCAGGCAAGTGGAACACAGGGGAGCTCATGGGAAGCCTGGCAAACAAAGAAGGCCTGTGCCATTACTGGGTGCCCAAGGATGTGCCCACCAGCTTTCAACCAGACCAAGCCAGAGGCCAGTGAAGACAGGTTGAGTAAGTAAAACTTGGTGGAAGTAGTGCACTGAGCCAACAAAAAGAGAGCTGTGTACCATTGACTAGCGATTGGTCCTGCAACACTTCGAAGTCCAGAGTGAGTCCAGAAGGTCTTGGAATCTTCATATCTTATGGTGCCTAAATGGATATGACTGTTACATGGAGAAGAACTTTCAAAGACACCACATGGTACTCTATGGACACTGAATGAGTACAGCTCTAGTATTGGAACCTACACAGAGGCCTTCAGTTAGCTCTTCTGCCTAGTCCACCACTTCAAAGAAATCACTCATTAGAAGAGTGAGGAAATTCCGTTGACTGCAGCCACTGGTGAACTAGTGGAATCAGATCCACCCAGAAGAGCCTGGACTCTTGCAGAATTGAACATGTAGGGGCTCATTAAGCTCAACTCAGACATTATATTCAGAAACTAGAAAAGGGATGAAAGATATCTCCTTCTGACTAATGTGTTTAGCTTGGTATATTGCTGTTGCTGATCTTGATGCTGTTGTCACTTTTTATTTCTTCACTGTGACATAATTTTTCTTTTTCATTTTTCTACTTTCATGGTACTCAATCTGTTCTGGGTTTCTGTCTTCTTAATTGCTTTCATCATTATAAAAGGGGGAAACTACTTTCTGGTTTGCCTTCTAGTGCTAGATCTCCCTGTTCTCCTCTTGTTCCCACACCCTCTCCTGTCTTCTGGTCAGAAACAATACCCAGAAATAAAAAGCTTTCAGTCTGCTCTAATTCCTCTTCTCTATTATAAGAAGGTGTATGAAATCTCCAGTCGTCCTTCAGTTCTTGTACTATATGAAGATCTTGAGATCTATGTGATTTTTATAAATCTGCTAACCCTATTTCTAAGCTTTTGTTCTCCTTCTATCTTCCTACCTCCCCAATTCCCAGTGACTTTTTATTCCCAAATGGTACTGCTGGTACATTTCAGGGCCTGCATGTAGTAAACACGTTGCTGACTAATTTTAAATTTTGGCATATGGACATAGAAGTAATTCAAGAGTTCAAAGTCTTTGTAAGAGAAATTGGCAAAACTTTTCATTTCCTTTAATGTTTGAAGTTGTTTATGGTACTAATTATATTATGGCAAAAAGGATAATCTGATTATTCTGTTCCAATACCTCCCATGGTGAGCTGGAACTGAGAACTCTCAAAGGTCAGTACAGAAAAAATGAAGACAAGCCAGGAAGGAGTCACTTCCTACAGGGTCCCGAATAATAGGAAGAAAGAGACGTACAACAAACACTGCCCAGACAGCAGGCAAGGAATTAAACAAATAATGCTAGCAACAACAATGGAATACAAAGGAGAAAAATTCAAAAAGCCAGACACAATGATCACCACCACAGGGAAACTCAAGGAAAAGGGAAACAGAGGAAACTGAAACTCAAACACCAGGACTCTCTGAGATAGTAACAAAAGCAGATCTAGTAAAATGGAAATTAAAACTCATCTCTGAGATGAAAGCAGAAATGCTGTCCACAGTGAAAAACATCATTAAAAAAGAGATAACTGAGATGATAGAATCTAAGATACCAAAAGCAATGGAACCTTTTAAAGAGTTTCAAAAAGAGCTCCAGGGAATAATGAAACAGAACAAAAGACTGCAAAGCAGGATGAATGAAGCAGAGAACTGAATCCCAGACCTAGATGACAGCATACCAGCCAACAAGGAGGAAAGATATAATCTATGGAAAAGGCCAAGGGACCATGAGAAATCAATCCAACAGCTTCTAGATGACTCAAAGAAAAATAATATAAGACTGATTGGAGTCACTGAGGAAGCAGGAGATAGTGAAAAAGACATTTAAAAAAGCTATTGTCAGAGATAACAACAGAAAACTTCACAGAAAAAGAAATAGACATACAGATAAATGAAGCCTATTGGACTCCAAAACACCACAACATAAATATATTTACACCTAGATATATAATTATCAAGGTTCAAAAGGCACAACAAAAGAATGAAATTCTGAAAGCAGTGAGAGAAAGGAAGAAAATCACCTACAAAGGTAAGCCCATAAGGATCACAGCAGACTTTTCAACACAAACATTCAATGCAAGGAGACCAGGGAGGGAAGTATTTCAAGCACTGCAGGAAAACAACCTCCAACCTAGACTGTTGTATCCTGCAAAACTATCTTTCAGAATAGATGGGGAAATAAGATACTTACATGATAAAGAACACCTGAAAAACTTCACAAATACAAACCGTGCACTCTAAAACATTCTAAAGAACATCTTGGAAACAAACACAAAAAATTCCATACCTACGAGACCCAGGAGAGTGAATTCACTGGGCCAGACAAGAAACTAAATAGAAAAGGGGAAAAGCAAAGAAGAAAAGAACCAAGAACAGGGAAACATGGCAGCTCTGAATATGTCCATATCAGTCATAACCATTAATGTCAATGGACTGAATGGGCCAATTAAAAGGCACAGACTAGCAGATTGGATCAAGAAGCAAAATCCTACAACATGCTTCATACAGGAAACACATAGACAGAAAATAAAAGGTTGGAAAACAATCGTCCATGCCACAGGAAACAGTGAAACAGCAAAACAGCAGGAGTGGCTATCTTCTGTGTAGATAAAATAGATTTCAAACACAAACTGATTAAAAGAGATAAAGAAGGTCACTATATTGTCATACAGGGAACTATCCAAGAGAAAGAAATAACAATCATAAATATTTATGCACCAAATTCTAATTCACCTAACTATATAAAACAAACATTAGTGGACATGAAAAGCCAGATAACCACGAATACAATAATAGTAGGGGATTTTAATACTCCACTGTCACAAATTGACAGAGCAACTGGAGAAAGAGTGAGTAAGGAAGTACTTGAGCTAAATCAAAACTCTGAGCAAATGGACTTAATCGATGCCTACAGAATGTTTCATCCTTCAAAGCAAGAATATACCTTCCTCTCAGCTGTTCATGAATCATTCTCCAAAATAGATCACATTCTAGTTCATAGAATAGGCTTAAGTAAATGCAAAGAAATCAAAGTTATGCCCTGCATACTATCAGACCACAGTGTCTTGAAACTGGAGCTGAATAGCAAAAGAAATTCCAAGATCCTCACAAACACATGGAAATTGAACAACACTCTGTTGACCAACCAATGGGCCACAAAAGAAATTAAAGAACAAATTAAACAGTTTCTACAACTAAACGACAACCTCAGCACAACATACAGGAATGTATAGGACACAATGAATGCAGCTTTATGAGGGAAATTCAGAGCAATGAATGCCTACACTCAGAAAGTAGAGCAAAGTGAAATAAACAATCTAATGATGAACCTCAGACAGTTAGTAAAAGAGGAGTAAGACAAACCCCAAAGCACATACTAGGGAGGAAATTATGAGGATCAGAGCAGAAATTAATGCAATGGAGACAAAGAGAATAATACAAAGAATCAATGAGTCAAAGAGTTGGATCTTTGAAAGGATAAATAAGATTGAAAGAGCCTTAGCCAACCTTATCAAACAAAGGAAGGAAAAGGCTCAAATCCATGCTATAAGGAATGCAAATGGGGAAATCAGCACAGATCCAGAGGAAGTCCAAAGGATAATAAACATGTACTTTGAAAATCTGTACACCAAGAAGATGGAAAATCTAGAAGAAACGGATAGATTCCTAGAAATATATGAACTTCAAAAGCTGAACGAAGAGAACATAAAAATGTTAACCTGATATCAATCTGTGAAATTGAAAATGTAATTAATAAAACCTACCAACAAAGAAAAACCCTGGTCCTGACAGCTTCACTGCTGAATTCTACAAAACTTTTAAAGAGGACTTAATGCCAGTACTTCTCAATCTTTTTAATGATATTGGAAGGGAAGCAGTACTCCCCAAATCTTTCCTTGAAGCAACCATCACCTTGATTACAAAGGCAGGGAAAGATCCCGCCAAAAAAGAAAACTACATGCCAATACTTCTAATGAACATTGTTGCACAAATCTTCCATTAAATACTGGCAAACAGAATACAGAGTGTTATCAAGAAAATCATACAAGGGCCGGAGGGTTAGCTCAGTGGTTCCGGCACCTGCCTCGCAAGCGCAAGGTCCTGAGTTCGATCCCCGGTAACCACATATAATGCTGGGTGTGGAGACACGCCCACCAACAATCAATGCCGCATACCACAATGCCGGACGTGGTGGCTCACGCCTATAATCCCAGCACTCGGGAGGCAGAGACAAGAGGATTGCTGAGTTCGCAGCGGCTTGCCTGGGCACCATAGTGAGCTCAGGGCCAGCCTGAACTACAAAGCGAGACCCTGTCTCAAAACCAAAAAAAAAAAAAGAAAGAAAAAGGAAAATCATACACCCTGATCAAGTCGGATTTATCCCAGGGATGCAAGGCTAGTTCAATATATGTAAATCAATCAATGTAATACACTATATTAATAGACTCAAGGACAAAAACCGTATGATTATCTCAATAGATGCAGAAAAATCTTTTGACAAAATCTCACTTTGAAAAAAGCTTTTTCTCAATAGATGCAGCAAAAGCTTTGACAAAACCCATTTGTGATCAAAACCCTACAGAGAATCGGAATCGATGGACTTCATCTCAATTTAATACAAGCTATTTATGAGAAACCAACACCCAGAATCATACTTAATGGGAAAAACTGAAATCTTTTACACTAAGGTCCGGAACAAGACAAGGATACCCATTGTCACCACTCTTGTTCAATATAGTGGGGGAAACAGCCACAGCAATCAGGCAGAACAAAGATATAAAAAGAATAAAAATAGGAAAGGAAGAAGTTAAACTGTCATCATTTATTTTTTTGACACAGGGTCTTGCTTTGTAGTTCAGGCTGGCCCTGAGCTCACTATGTAGCCCAGGCAAGCTTCAAACTCAGCAATCCTCCTGTCTCTTCGTCCCGAGTGCTGAGATTACAGGCGTGAGCCACCACACCCAGCACTGTGGTATGTGGTATTGATTGCTGGTGGGCGTGAGTCTCCATGCCCAGCATTGTATGTTATTACCAGGGATCAAACTCAGGACCTTGCGCTTGCAAGGCAGGCACCAGAACCACTGAGCTAACCCTCCAGCCCTAAACTGTCATTATTTGCCAATGATATGATAGTCTATCTAGAGGATCCTAAAAACTCAACCAAAAGACTACTGGACTTAATTACCAAATTTGGTAGTGTTGCTGGATACAAGGTCAACGCACAAAACTCAACAGCCTTTGTCTACAGAAACAACAGATTCACTGAAAGAGAAATTGGGGAGTCAATCCCTTTCATAATAGCACCCAGAAAAATGAAATATCTAGGAATCAACCTAACAAAGGAAGTGAAAGACCTCTACTCTGAAAACTATAGGACTCTGAAAAACAAGATAGAAAAGGAGATCAGACTGGGTCACAGATCTGTAAATATCATATCTTTTCTCTGGTATTAGACCCTGAAGATTTAAATGAACTCTAGAATAATGGTAGATATTGTGAAATAGAAAATATTGAAAGAGAAATAGGGTATAGGGGTAAGTAACAACGGGAAGAAAAATATGGCAAAAAAAGGGAAACAAAGCTTATGTATGTAGGGATGGGGGTTGTAGGGTGGGTGGGGGAATGGGAAAAATGAGAATTAAATTGTGTCATATGCTGGTACAAATTCTCAATATTGTGTGTGATCATGATGTGTTCATATAATGTACCAATAAAGATTCAACTTTAAAAAAAACAGAAAAGGAGATCAGAAAGTGGACATCCCTTGTTCCTGTTTAGGGAGAACCAACATCGTCAAAATGGCTATACCCCACAACTACTATACAGAGTCAATGCAATGCCAATTGAAATTACAACACTATACTTCACAGAGCTACACAAAAGAATACAAAAATTCATCTGGAACAACAAGAGACCTAGAATACCAAAAGCAATTCTAAGCCACCACGACAAGGCAGGGGGTATTACAATCCCCAATTTAAAACACTACTATAAAGCCACTGTGATAAAAATTGTATGGTACTGGCAAAGTAAAAGACCCAAAGACCAATGGAATAGATGAGAAAATCCAGACACAACCCTGGATACACTAAGCCACCTTATCTTTGACAAAGGAGCCAAACATCCCCAATGGAGGAAAGACAGCCTCTTTAACAAATGGTGCTGGAAAAACTGGGCTTTAACCTGCCAAAAACTAAAGCTAGATCTATCTCTTTCACCATGTACAAAACTAAATTCACAATGGATACAACACTTAAACATTAAAACAGAAACAATAAGCCTGCTAGAAAACAGATTAGGTATAACTCTTGGAAACATTGGCTTAGGCAGAGACTTTATGAATAAAAAGTCTATAGCACAAGAACTAGCAGAAAGAATCAACAAATGGGATCTCATCCTACTGAAAAGCTCTGCACAGCAAAAGAAGTCACTGGCACTGCTAAAAGACAACTAACAACATGGGAAAAAATCTTTACTAGCTGTTTATCAGACAAAAGGCTATCATCTACAATATAGAAAGAACTTAAACAGATCAGTCTCCCCAAATTCAAAGACCCAGTTCAAACATGGGCATCTGAAATGAACAGACACTTTTCAGAGGCAGAAGTCAAAGCAGCTAAGAAGCATATGAAGAAATGTTCAACATTACTGGTCAATCGAGAGATGCAAAAGAAAACAACACAGATTTCATCTCACTCCACAAAGAATGGCTGCAATTACAAAATCAACCAACAATAAATGCTGGTGAGGCTGTGAGGAGAAAGGAACCCTTCTCCACTGTTGGTGGGATTGCAGACTTGTGCAACCATTGTGGAGAACTGTGTGGAGATTTCTCAGAAAACTAGGACTAGAGGTCCCATTTAACCCTGCTGTCCCCCTGCTAGGAATATACCCAAAAGAATTTAAAATATCACATTGGAAAGATAGATGTACACCCTTGTTCATAGCAGCTCAGTTCATGATAGCTCAATCTTGGAAACAATCCAAATGCCCACCAACTGGAGACTGGATAAAGAAGATGTGGGTTTTTTTAATAAAATGGAATATTATTCTTCCATAAAGAATGACAAGATTGATTCATTTATGTGCAAATGGATACACCTGGAGGGCACACTAATAAGTTAAATGAATAGATCACAGATAGGCAAATACCAGATCTTCTCTTTGATATGAGCTGCAGCTGCAAATGAGCTCTAGAAAGTATGACAGTTTTTGTAGAATGTGAAATCTCCAAAGGAAATTTGATGTGGGAATGTAATAAGGGGAAGGAATAAATATGATTCTGAAAGAAAATAAAAGAGCATGTATATAGGAGGTGGGGAGATGTGGGTGGGTAGGTATATGGGTAAAAATGAGAATTAACTTGTGTCATACATTGGTATAAATTGCCCAATGTTATGTGTGATTGTGAGATGGATATAAATTGTACCAATAAAGAATTCAATTTAAAAAGAAAAAAAGAAACTGAATGGAAAAGGGGAAAAGCAAGGAATAAAAGAACCAAGAACAGAAAAACATGTCAGCTGTAAATCTGTCCATATCATTCATAACCATTAATGTCAATGGACTCAATGAGCCAATTAAAAGATACAGACTGGCAGATTGAATCAAGGAGCAAGATCCTACAATCTCCTGCATACAGGAAACACATCTAATCCAGAAAGAAACCCATAAACTGAAAATAAAGGGATTGAAAA
>PVIC010058728.1:0-10299 GCA_004025085.1 Thryonomys swinderianus | reverse complement strand
TTCTAGTATCTAGAGTGTTGAGCCCTCTGAGAACAGAGGTTGCCCAAGTCACCAGATGGTGCCAGCGGAAGGCAGGGGCAGCGTGTGCTGTTCTGGATGCTGCCAGCCAAAGGCCAGGCAACTGAGGGGCTGGGCCAGCTCTGCTTGAGCCCAAACTGCTATGGGCCCCACTTCTCTACTGTGCACGCTGATACACGCACTCACATACCCACAGGCTTAGGTGACGGCACTGACGTTAGGTTCAAGAAGCTGAGGTGGGCAGGGAGCTGGCCCTGCCTAATATACCCTTGCCCACAATGAAGCATCCTCTCAGTTGAGGCTTACTTTTCTCTGGTGAGACCCCACCCCTGTGGGAGCCCTAAATCACAGGCTGGCTGGGCCAAGCAGGCTCTGCGCAAGCTTGGGTCCCCAAGACTTCGGCCTGTGTGCCAGTAGGCTTTCTGCTCCTCAGCCTACCTGTCACCGCACAGGGGATCCAACTCCTGTCCTAGGAGAGGGTGAGCTGGCAGTTAGTTCCATGATGGAGGTAAGTCCAGATGGGGGAGGAACATGGCTGGAGCTGTGGCCTCTTCACAGGGACAGATGCCCGACAGGCCTGCCAGACCCGAGGGTGCTGGAGAAGCACCCAAAAGCATGTTACCCAAGGTGTGCAAACCCTTGCCGCAGGGCTGGGCCACATGCCTGGCAATGCGTGGTGGATGCCCTGGGGAAACTGGTAGCTTTGCCAGGGTCCTGTGGCTCGGGGTGGACCCTGTCCCCAGCACTGTGTCCTGTGCAGGAGCAGCTGAGGGACCAAATCCAGGGGACGCAGCAGCGCTGCCACCAGAGCCTGTTCATTTTTGACGAGGCCGAGAAGCTGTACCCAGAGCTGCTGGAGCTCCTGGAGCCACACTTGGAGCGCCGGGCTCCCACAAGCCACAGGACCGAGTCTCCAAGAACCATCTTTCTTTTCCTCAGGTGAGGTTTGAGTGGCAGCAGGAGGGCTGGGCTGGGGAGGACACAGGTCAGCAGTGAAGGGCTTCCCTGCTCTTCTAAGTGTGAGGCCCTTCTGCTGAGGGAAAACTCACGCAGTCTTTGTTTGGAGGAACACGCACCCACTGCTTGCCTTAGTTTCCCTGCCCTTTCCCTGACTGCGGGCACTTCTAAGGGCCTCTGAAGCTCAGGACAGACTGGCCTAGAAAGAGAAGCTGTCGCCGTTAGCGTAGAGCTCCGAGAGCCGCCACTCTCACATTGGGGCCTCTTGGGCGGGCGTTGTATTTTCAAGTCAGCCGGTAGCTGGAAAGCAAGCTCCGAGGAGAACAGCAGGTCAGAGTCAGAACAGGTGTCTTACTGAGTTGCACGTGCCTTGCTCCTCCGGCCGTGGGGGTCTCTGAGCACCAGCGTCCTGGGCTTCACCTTCAGGGTGTGACGTGGAGCAAACAGCACCCTCACTCTTGGCACTTGGAGCTAGATTGGTAGCATTGCCATGTGGGACCTGCTGTACCCCAGGCTCTTGAAATGGCTTTGCAGGATGCACAATTAGAAATAACCTGTGTAAGTCTTTTTTATTATTTTATTTACTTATTTGAGACAGGCTCTCACTATGTAGTCCAGACCATTGTTGGACTCTCTATAGCCCAGGCTGGCTTCCACTTGAAATCCTCCTGTCTCAGCCTCCCAGGTGCTTGGATTAAAGGCGTGCACGCATGTTTAAAACCATCTTTTTACAGAGGGTCCATTTTGAATGCTTCACAAAACTTGTTGAAGACTCAGTAGAAGTCAAACCAATTGCTTCCTCCCCCATCTCTACCCTCACTCCAGTACTCATTTGCAGGTGGGTTTCCTGGGCTTTTAGGGTGCAGCTGGAGGGGGTGGAGAAGTGGGGGTGACTTCATCCAAGCCTAGCGACTGTGAGGAGCTGACCCTGTGTCAGGGCAGACCCCGAGGACAGGATGGGCCAGGTTGGAACCGCCATTGCTGGGATTCCCATGTCCTTCCTGGTGTGAAAGCTGAGGAGGCTCAAAGCGACGATGCCGGGCGCAGCAAGGGGTGGTGGGGAAGCTCCCGGAGGGATTAGGGGAAGGTGCAATCCGCTGACAGGATCGGAGTGTCTTCAGTCAGACTGGCCCCTACCTTCCGGGGCAGGCGTGGGGCCGGGGCTGAGCTGAGCGGCTGCCTGAGCCCTCTGGGGGCCCGTCGGGTACTCGGCCTGCTGCTGCAGAGTCCAGCCCTTCCTGCCCAGTGCATGAAGCCTGGTGGGTGCAGTCGGTGCCCTTTTCACACGTCAGCTGCTCCTGCCACTGCCTCGGCCCCCCCAGCTCAGTCCAGCGGCACGTGGAGCCTGGGAAGCTGCTGTCTGTCTGTACCTTGGCTTGGAAACCTCGCCTGGGCCAGATTACCTAATGTGTGTGACCCAGTGACCCAGTGACCCAGCTTCTGTCGACAGACATTTGGCTTGTAGTGTTTTGTTTGTTCGTTTGTTTGTTTGTTTTGAGACAGGGTCTCACTTTGTAGTTCAGGCTGGCCCTGAGCTCACTATGGAGCCCAGGCAAGCCTTGAACTCAGCAATCCTCCTGTCTCTGCCTCCCGAGTGCTGGGATTACAGGCATGAGCCACCATGCCCGGCTGGCTTGTAGTGTTTTGATCCCGGACCAGCTGGCAGTGCCCTCCATCCCTGTGACAGTGCTGCTTTTGTCCCTAATGACCTGACCTGTGGACTCACTGAGGCCACAGAGACACACACAGCCAGTAGTCCTGGGTGAATCGCACCTTGCTAGACTACTTCGTTTACCATCTGAAGGGGCTGGGCCTGGGGGCCGGATGGAGGACACATACCTGTGACAGGGACGTCAGTGACCACCAGAAAGATGTGGCTTTGAGTTCTAGTCACGCTGGTGTGCCCTTGTACCAAGGCCTCTTGCCAATAAATGGTCGTGGGCCGGGCCACCAGGGCATCTGGGCCACAGGACCACAGGCACTAGTCTTCCTCACCACCCACTCAGGCCGTGGACCCCGAGCGGCTGCTCTAACCCCTGAGAGGCTCAGGTGTCCAAGCGTTGGGTTGTAGTTAGGTTCTGTGGGTTGGAGTCTTTCGCTTTCACCAGGCTGTCAAGGTCATTGTAGGATGGTTGTCCTGAAGAACAGCTGGAATGGATGTTAGGAGCAAGAGGTTGCTGTTTTAACGGCTCAGTTTCTGAGGTGGCAGTTGGGGCAGGAAGTTTAGAGTGTAGTGAGTGAGGGTGCCCTGGGCTCTGAGCCTGTCCCTGGTCTGAGCAGGAAGAATAGGGTGCTACATCTGCTTACTGGAAAATTAACATCCACTATTTTTTCCCATCTCCACTGAGCACAGAAAGCTCTGGGAATGGGGCCATGTGCTAAGACCAGAGACTAGAGCTACTGAAGCTGTAAGGAGGAAAATTAGTTTTCTGTTTTCTGTGAATCATGGTCAGGATAAGAACTGAAATAACTGAGAAATGAAAAGAACTATTATGCATGGCCTGGTACCAAGGCATGTAGAAAATGCATAGTGTGTATTTGTTGCCTTGCTCTACTGACCACGCACTCTTGATTTGGTCTAATTTTCACCCTAAAAAATAAGGAAACTAAGGTTTAGATATTTACAATTAAATCTGTGTCTGTTCTTTCCTTCCATAAGGAAAGTCTTAGCAGCCGGTGGTGGAGTTTATCAGTGACCACAGATTCTGAAGAGGCCTTCAGTCCTGTCCCCTGAGGTCTAGGACAAGGGCTGGTGAGATGAGACACTGTCCTGTCCCAGGGGCAAAGGACAGGGCTGGTCAACAGGGTGCTTTCTGGCCCCTTGTGGCGTTGGCAGGGGGTCTGGGTGCGTGTGGATGGAACCGAGGCACTCTAGGACAGTGAGGTCAGTCTCTGAAGTGACATATTGATGCTAGAGTGGAAGCCCTGAGGAGCTGAAGGGAGGGACAGTGAAAAGACTGGGATCACGAGTTACAAGATGAGTCTTAGTGGTAAAAGCCACAGCGAAGACATTAGCACCCAGATGTAGCTCAGCAGCATAGTGCTGGCCTCGCAAGCGTGAGGTCAAGTTCATTCTCCAGTACAAAAAAAAAAGAAACATTAGCTAGGGCACAGAACAGGAGGGGGCACTGGGAAGGGCGCTGGACACAGTGCAGGGCTCTGGTGGTGGGCTGAGCATTGAGCAGGCAGCAGGGCCACAGGGTAACTAGGGAGCTTCCGGTTCTCAAGAGCTGAGAGCTGCTGGTCTTCTGGGTAGAAAGAGGAAGGCACTGGGGTCTGTGCCCAGGACTGGTGAATGAACCCCAGCCTGCTCACCCGGAGGCTGGCCTGCAGCTCAGGCCCCGGGAATACTGCCTGCCTGTCTCTTGTGGAGTTAGAATGGGGCAATCCCTTGGCACAAGGCTGTCCTGCCCTCTGCCTATGCAAATGTGGCCGACAGCATGCCCGGCAGACTTCCTGGGAGGCAGAGGCAGAGGCCCGGTGGGACAGCCACTCCGTTGTGTGCACCTGACTGTGAGGAAGTAATGGGGAGTGTCCTTCCCCCTGGGGCAGGGGAGCCGTGGCCCTGGTACATCCTGGCCCAGGGCCTGGCCCATGGGGCACACTTGAATGCTAAATGAGCAGAGGCGAGGCTTACTACAATGGAGAGTGTCCAAGCGACTCAGGCGGGAGGAGAGCTAGGAAAGGAGACCCTGCGCCCCACTCCTTATCTCTAGGACTGCTTTCCCTGGTCCCGCACTGGCCACCCCACACCCCCATTCTCTTGGCTCGGGGAGAAGCAAGGGGGAAGAGCAAGGCAAGGCTTGGTTTAAGGAACTGGTCAGGGCTCTGCAGAGAAGGGCCCAGGGCAGGCAGCCACAGGTCTGTAAGCCTCCCTTCCAGCTTCCCTCTTTCCTCCCTCCGCCTGCCCTTGTCTGATGACATCACAGCCCCCACAGAGGTCACACTGGAGAAACTCCCAAGGTGTGTAAAACCACGCGCCCACTTCCAGCCTTCTCGTCAAGTGGAGCAGCAAGTAGCCCATAGCAAACACCTCTTTTCTAACCTCCTTTTTCTCACTTCTCATGTTCGTCAGTTGCAGTATCCTGTCCAGGCTGTTTCCTAAATGAACTCGTAATCTTCTTCATCACCTCTGAACATGCGCTGTGGGCAAAAGCTCTGGGGTCAGCTTTCTGCGGGCATCCCATGCCTCTTCAACCCCTGCAGCCCTGGGGTGACTGGCGGTCTCAGGACATAAAGCTGATGAGGTGACAGACCCACATTCAGTGGCTGTCCATGGCCCATGTGCTAAGACCCAACGGCCTCGCCGCAGCCAACCTCTCGCACCCTGCTCCTCCAGCCCCCAGACGCCCCAGTGCACTGCCTCAGGGACACGCACCTTCCCTCCTCGGGTCGGATCTCTCTCTGCACCGGCCACATCCGCCCACGAGCTGTTTGCCTAGTCTGTAGTTGTGTCTCATTTGTACTCGTCACTTGGTCCTGGCATCTCATACATGTGACCCTTGTGATCACACAGAAATCAAGGGAAGGGACCACATCTTCGTACCTTCGTGCTCCCTGAACAGACCCGGGACTCTTGAAAGGGAGCATGGAAGGCAAAGCAGTGTCTTTTCTGTAGACCGTTGGGCTGTGAGGAGACCCCCTGGAGATGAAGTCCTGTGCCCTCAGCACCATTCTTTTAGGCACCAGAAATGCACTGGGTTCAGCGGCCACTTGGGAGTGTGCAAAGGAAGATACCTGCCAACAAGCTCTTGTCTCTTTCAGCAACCTTGGAGGCAACGTCATCAATGAGGTGGTCCTGGATTTGCTTAAGGCTGGACGGCCCCGGGAAGAAATTACAATGGGGCACTTGGAGCCGCGCCTCCGGGCAGAAATTGGGGAGTCCACAGGTGAGTGGCTAATTCCCAGCCAGGGAGATAAGGAGCCTGTGGCGAGACCACCAGACCACGGGTGGAAATGATTGTGTTCGCAAGGTGGACAGGGAGCTTGAGGTCCTAGGGGTCATAGAGTAATCATGTTGAATTGTCAGTTTTTTGTTGGCAAAATAAAAGTGCTAAAGAAAGCCGGAATTTTTCTGAAAATGCTTTCAAAGGGCAGTTTGCACTGGCCCGGAGAAAGAGACAGCGGTCTGTGAACCCCTTACATTCTAGTCTTACTGTGCAAATCTGAAATGTGCAGCCTTCAGACGAAAGCAGGATTGTTCCACCTTCTGTTTTCTGCCATCAAGCAAGGCCGCACACATGGCTCTTGGCACAGGCTGCAGGCAGCCCCACAGCACTGGCACGTGAGATCAGATCTTGCCCAGGTCTTTGATTCAGGAACACCTGAAAACTCCAATGGGTTCAGCCTCAGGTCAGAGTTCACGGAGCTCTGGGTTTTGATTTCAGAGAGTGGCTTTGGCCACAGCCGTCTCGTAAAGGAAAACCTGATTGACCTCTTTGTCCCTTTCCTGCCGCTGGAGTACCGTCATGTGCGACTGTGCGTGCGCGACGCTTTCCTGAGTCAGGAGCTGCGGTACACAGAGGAGGTCCTGGACGAAGTTGCCAAGATGATGACGTATGTTCCCAAAGAGGAGCAGCTCTTTTCTTCCCAGGGGTGCAAATCTATCTCCCAAAGAATTAGCTACGTTCTTTGAAAGCTCAGTGAAGACTTGAAGGTGCCCTGCTCCACGAACAAACTCCGGGCCCCACCAAATCACTAGGTGACATCCAACAATGGCTAACACACAGCTAGTGCATAAAAGGAAAGGCTGACATTGGAAGCAGAGTTAATTCTTAAAATCACTTGGTGCCTTTATAAGACTCACACTCCACAGTGTGGGCCAGGACTCTGGAAAGCCAGTGAGACATCAGCACACTCCAAGGGCTTGTTCAGCTCCAAGATGAGTCTCCTTGGCGCTGTAGCTCTTACTGGTAGACAGCTGGCTTGTGCTCTGAAGGCTGCAGGATTCTTGGTTTAGCGAAGGGAAGTTCTTTGACCCAGAGGAGGGGAGCACACCCTGAGTCGGCAAGCGGCGCGGGCTGGTTCCAAAGTTATTACTCTCAGAGAGTGGAGCAGCTTGTTTGTAGTGGGTCAGAGAGTCGGAGGCTACGGGGGAACGTGTATAGAGGAAGATACCTTTAAAATCAGAGTACTGTACTAGTCTGCAGATTGAAAAGAATTTTTAAATGAGGAGCCTCGACATAAATGATTTTGTCATATGTAAAGATGAAATTTTATATTTTTAAAACATATCTGACATATTTTCTTACTGAGATCTAGTAATTGTGCTCACATTAGCAAAACTTCAGATGCCAGGGGATGGGTGGAGATGGGATGGGCGCTGGCACCCAGCATCTTCTGATCACCTGGCCGAGTATATGGCTGTTCTGCTAATTACTTGAGATTTCTCTGGGGACCTATTAGCTATGCTAGATTATAACAAAATTTTACTGATGAGGTTTCCCAGGCACAGTGCTCTTATGTATGAAAACATTCACTCCCGTACTCTGTTTTAAAAGGGAAAACAGTCATTTTTGAGGATTAAATGCTAACGTGTAGACTGGTAGTATTATACCTCCCAATTTTTCCCCTCTTCTTGGTTCTCTTGCACCTTTTTTTTTTTTTTGACACAGGGTCTCGTTTGTAGTTCAGGCTGGCCCTGAGCTCACTATGGAGCCCAGGCAAGCCTGGAACTCAGCAATCCTCCTGCCTCTGCCTCCCGAGTGCTGGGATGACAGGCGTGAGCCACCATGCCCTGCACTGTGGTATGTGGTCTTGATGGCTGGTGGGCGTGAGTCACCACACTCAGCACTGTATGTGGTTACCAGGATTGAACTCAGGGCCTTGCACTTGCCAGGCAGGCGCTGGAACCACTGAGCTAAATCTCCGGCCCTCTTGCACTTTTTGAACAACTCGTCTTTTGTGTTTATTATCATCTCATACCTTATTTAATGCCCTCACCAATCCTTTCAACTTTAATCCTTCTAAAATGGAACATTTGTTTAGCCCATTTAGCACTTTGCTATGTTCAAGTACTCAAGTCACTGTCTCACGGAGAGGGAGAACCCAACCCAATACACACTGAAATGAATGAAAGGAGTGGTTTCACACCACTCAGGCACACGCATGACCTTGTCTGTGCAATCAGATGGGTCAGTTTTAGCTGCTGGCTTGACACCTTTCAGTCTAGACAGAGCACTGTGGAAAAGCATGCAGCTGTGGCCCAACCTGGACACAGACTCAGCTGTACACACTAAATACATACTTAACAAGGTATGGTGTGTATCAGTAAATCTCAGATGCACAGAACACTCCTTCAGCACTGGCCAGCAATGTTTGGTGTCATCAGTACAGGTCTGAACTCCCACTCTGGCTAAGACAGGGAGCAGGACACAGTGGTCTGGACATATCCCCAAGGCAGCCCGCCTGGACTGGAATTGTCTCCACCACTTAGTACTGTGAGACACCAGGGAAGCCACTTAATCTGTTTTCGCTTCAACTTCAATTCAGGTGTAACTACTTTCCTCATGGGATTGCTGAGGGCGTTTTAATGACTTAATTTTTATAAAAGTGCTCAGGACACACAGCTTCAGTATGTAAAGAAAAACTGTTTTCCTCTACCTATACCATTGGCTTGGGTTTTGCATACCAAGCAAATCTCCAGTTCCTGGTGGACACCAGTTGGGTACCAACTCCCTGAGGTCAAGGGTTCAGTCTAAAGGCTGTCACCCACATCAGAAGCAATTGCAAGTCATGCATCCCCTGGTTATCCAAGCTTCTATCTAAGCTGGCTACAAATCAAGGGTTGCCATTGTGGAAAATAGTCTACTTAGTTAGCCAATGAGTAAGGCAGCTAGCGAGGGGAAGGGCCTGCGATGGAGCTGGGTGATCAGCCATACTGACAGGAATTAAAACAAGAACAGGCAGCAAACTGGACTCTGTACCAAGGGTGAATGAATGCAGCCCTATTCACTTGTTAGCTTCTGAATTTTAAGGAATTAAAAATGCAAAATAACCACTTTTCCCTTTAAAAATCCAAGTTTCCTTTATACCCTGTATGATGAACTGGGTTGAAAAGCTTTATTTCCAACTGGTCATTTAAAATCCTCGGAGCTACTTGTGATAAGCCACCACTACACAACTATAAATAGCTCTGGGTGTCGGGGCCACATGGCCATACCCCTGGAACCTGTCCTGGTTCTGATTTCCAATAAAAACCTAACCTCCTCCTTTGGGTTGTAATTTGATTTGTAGCGCCATGACCCCTTCCCAAGTTGGATAATTTGCACAGAACTCAAGGTGGCAGCCATTATGAGGGGTGCAACTGAGGAAGAGCTGATAGAAGAGCTGTACAAAGCAGAGCACTCTAGACCTGGCAGTGGTGCTGAGGCAGGTGATTCGGGTGAGCAAACTGGCTGAGCCACTGGATATGACCTGTCAATGAGGGAGAGCCAGGAGATGCACAGAAAACCAGCTCCCCGAACTCTGTGCTAGGGATCCATGAGCACTCAAAAAGGTTCTAGATAGGATGGCCTAGTGCATCCTATCAGCGTAGAGTAGGAGGTACAAAAGAAAGCCCCTATTGAATTCTTGGCCATTGTGCCATGTTTCACAGTGACTTATTCTTGGCCTAAAGAGTGTACTTTTCCTAATTTAATTGGCCCACACTCTTTTGCAATGCATATTTCTTTCCTAACTTTAATAAACATAAAACTTTTATATCTGTTTGTTTTGTCCAATTCTTTGCTTAGGATAAGAAGACCCTAAAAAGAATCTCCAGAAGTAGCCCCTCAGTCCCCAGAACTCAGGAATAGCAAAGACCTTCTATACCCACTTCTGGGTTCCACCCTCCCAATACCTCATGTATTCACCAGCCTGGAAGCTCTCCAAACCCCATCACTTGTTAAAATTTCATGGAGGGTTTATTATGTATTCACAGCTGCTGAATCATTGGCCACTGGTGATTAAGTCAGTCTCTAATCCCTCGTCCTCCTGACAGTGGGACTGAAAAATGTAGATCAATGGGGCTAAAAACAGTAGAGGTGTGAAGTGGAAAGTCCCAAACTTCTAATCACATCTCCGATTCTTCAAGAGTCTACTCATTAGTATAAGCTTTAGTAGAGGTAAAAGGGATTGACAATAATAAAAGATGTTTCTCTCATCGCTATACTTGGAAAATCCAAAGATTATGGGTACATGTTATAAAACAATACCACAAGGTGTTTAATGAAGTCAAAGCTAATAAAACTTAAATTTCTTGCTCCAAGTTACAAAGTTAGCCATCTGATAGTGGGGATTCAGGGAATCGAGGGAAATTTGACTCCAGTTTGTGTGTTTCAATGA
>PVIC010058727.1:0-10327 GCA_004025085.1 Thryonomys swinderianus | reverse complement strand
GCACTGTGGTATGCGGTGTTGATTGTTGGTGGGCGTGTCTCCACGCCCAGCATTATATATGGTTTCCGGGGATCGAACTCAGGACCTTGCGCTTGCGAGGCAGGCGCCGGAAGCACTGAGCCAACCCTCCGGCCCCTATTTATTTACTTTTTGAGACAGGGTCTCACTCTGTGGTTCAGGCTGGCTCTGCTCCCTATGTAGCCCAGGATAGCCTCAAACTCAGCCATCCTCCTGTCTCTACCTCCCAAATTCTGGGATTACAGGCATGAGCCACCACACCCAGCCCTGATTTGATTTTTTTTTTTTTTGAGACAGGGTCTCGCTTTGTAGTTCAGGCTGGCCCTGAGCTCACTATGTAGCTCAGGCAAAGCCTCAAACTCAGCAATCCTCTTGTCTCTGCCTCCCAAATACTAGGGACTATAGGCATGAGCCACCACACCTGGCACTGTGGTTACCTGGGATCAAACTCGGGACCTTGCGCTTGCGAGGCCGGTGCTGGAACCTCTGAGCTAAGTCTCCGGCCCCTTAAAATAATTTTTTAAAAATGAATTAGAACCTATCTGGGGGCTGGAGATTTAGCTCAGTGGTTCCAGCACCGGCCTCGCAAGCGCAAGGCCCTGAGTTCAATCCTGGTAACCACATACAATTCTGGGCATGGTGACTCATGCCCACCAGCAATCAATACCACAGTGCCAGGCGTGGTGGCTCACGCCTGTCATCCCAGCACTTGGGAGACAGAGGCAGGAGGATTGCTGAGTTCGAGGCTTGCCTGGGCTACATAATGAGCTCAAGGCCAGCCTGAACTACAAAGCGAGACCCTGTCTCCAAAAAAAAAAAGAATTAGAATTTATCTCAACTGAGACTCCCAGGTGACTCATTGGCAGTTAAAATCTCAGCAGTTGTTCTCATGCTTAGTAGCATATTGGAATCACTTGAGAAGTTAAAACAAAGCAATTTATGGCAGATGAGTCTGATTTAACTATCGTAATGTGTTCCCAGGTCACTGAAGAGTTTCCAGAGTTCCTTAGGGGATTCTAACGTGTAGCCAAGATTGAGAAACGAAAGCCACTGTGATCACCTTGTGTGCCACCTGCTTTAACAGGATGCCGCCTCTCCAGCAAGAAAGTGTCACCTGTCAGGGGCTGCAGCTGGCAGGTAGATGCAGTTTCTAATCCAGGAAATTGTCAAAACACTTGAGAGATGTTTTGTTCTATTTTAAGTACAATTAATTCCTTGTCAATAGAGTTTAAACCACTTGGAAGGCACTAATTATATATCAAGTGATCTTCTGATAAGCACTTCATTAATGTTACCACATGTAGCATTTGTTGGGAAATTTCCTTTCTGCTTAAGAAGGCTTGGGAACTCTGATGGAAATGGAAGAGTTCATGGGAAAGTCAGAGGGAAGTGGTGGAAATATGCAATAACTCACCAAAGAAAAGGGAGGCTCCTTCCCTTTGTGTGGGGGCAGCTCTCTGCTCTTCCGAAGGAGACCCCCACGCACCCCACCTGTACAGGGCCTGGGCTCTGTGTTCACGGGGCTACAGTGTTCATTTGGTTGAGGCTTTTCTTCTCAACAGCATGATGACATTGTGGTCAGGATGGAAAATTCCTGACCTTTCACCAGAGTCTCTGAGGTAATTATTACCTATGTGGGCATTCCATGTCTTATGCGTGAGTGTGAGAGCAGACCACTGTACTCACAACCGGACTGGCTCTTTCAGAAGTGTGTTTATGTGACCAGTTTCTTTTATCCATTGCTTAAATTCATGTTTAATTGCGTAAGTAAACACGCACACGCTTCCGCTGTCAAATACTGAAACATGGGCTGGGAATGTCACCTGGTGGTGGAGTGCTTGCCTAGCAGTGAAACCCTGCCTTCAGCCCCCGCCCAGTACTACAAAAAGGAAAAGAAAATTACTTTTGGAAAGGAAAAAAATAATTCCCTTAAACTCCTTATTTCCTCTATCCTGCCTTTTCTTTCTCAGAGGTAACCAGTATTATCAGCATAATTTGTGACCCTTCTGAAGCACTTAAGGACCGTCTGGGTGGAAGGCTGACATGAGAAAATTAACTTCTGGGTGCAATGAACAATTACCCTTTCTAGCAAGGCATATTTCCAAAGACCGATCATAAGGCACTGATAAAAACATAAAAGCAGAACATTTGGGTGAAATGAGAAACTGTTACCAAACAAACAGCAACAAAAACTCAAACCCAAAACCAAACCAAACCCAAACCCCCAAAACCTAAAATGAAAGAACCCATTAGCTTCACTTAAATTCCCCAATTTTTTTTTTTTTTTTAGACAGGGTCTCACTTTGTAGTTCAGGCTGGCCCTGAGCTCACTATATAGCCCAGGCAAGCCTCGAACTCAGCAATCCTCCTGCCTCTGCCTCCCGAGTGCTGGGATGACAGGCGTGAACCACCACACCCCGCACTGTGGTATGTGGTATTGATTGCTGGTGGGCGTGAGTCACCACGCCCAGCATTGTATGTGGTTACCGGGATCGAACTCAGGACCTTGCACTTGCAAGGCAGGCACTGGAACCACTGAGCTAAATCTCCGGCCCCTAAATTCCCCAATTTTGAATTCCCATGACTGGGTTAGTTTCCCACGGGCTTTGCTGTAGACGGCTCCTCTGACCTGTGGGTCATGAAAACAGTTGCCTGAGTTACTTTGCAGCGACTATAAGGCCACCTTCGCTGAGGACACTGACTTGCTGGGGCCTGCAGGTGTCTGATGTGTACCTGAAATCAGATCAGCATCTCTGGCTTAATCCCGTGTCTGTCCCCTCTGGTGTTTTAGCCCAGGAGTTTGATCTACCCCACTCTGCATGTAGACCTGTTGACAATTTAAGCCATGCTTTGTCCAAGGCTGGGATCCAGAGCTAGTCTGGCCCGTGGTCTGTTGGAGCTGGAATGTGGGGTTCTTCTCCCCACCCTTGTGCTCCCTCAGGAGCCCAAGCACGAAAAGTCCTTGAGCCCTGAGATAAGGCCAGGATGCTTACGCAAGTCGATGACACTAACTCTACGAGTTGCTGACCAGAGTCGACCGCCCGTTAACCCACCACACAAAAGGCCGGGATGTTTTGTACCAAATGATGATGCCAAGTACAGAAAAACTCAACATCTTTTAGGACAAGTTGACCGTGACCACTCAGTGGTCCAAGTCTGTCACAAGGAAAAACATCTTTTGGAAACACGCTGCCAGTGAAGATTCCTGAACTGTAGCCCATTCCTGAAAATTACTAAGAACCCACTGCTGCCTTTGTTTGATGTGCAGCAGTCTGGTCACTCTTTGTAAAAAGAAATTTTTTTATTGGTACATTACACACACACACACACATCTATCTATCTATCTATCTATCTATCTATCTATCTATCTATCTATCTATCTATCTATCTATTTATCTATCTAGATATCTCTATCTATATATATATCACAATTACACTACACATTGAGAATTTGTACCAGTATATGACACAAGTTAATTTTCATTTTTCCTGCCTCCCCTACCCCCTACCTCCTCCCACCCCTATATACACAAGCATTGTTTCCTTTTTTTTTTAACATTATTTTTTTTCTGGTCACTCTTCTGACTAAATTTCCTGCTCCCTTTAGTGAAAGCTCCAATCAGGCTGAAGCCCCTTTTCCTGTCCTCCATTAAAGCTTTGCCTGTGCAGGAGTGTGTGTGTGCTTAGATTAGCCCAGTCTTGTTTCTGCTGCCTGTGGGTCAAAAGATCTCATCTTCCAGTATCACCACCTTCAAAGCTTTTTCTATGTATTTCTAAATATATAGCTTTACATTTTGCTGAAAAATTTCTAAGCTGAGTACTTTTAATACCTAAAATGATATTAATACCTCTTAATACCTAGTGCTACTTTTTTTTTTTTCTTTTGAGAAAGTGTCTCACTTTGTAGTTCAGGCTGGCCCTGAGCTCACTATGTAGCCCCGGCAAGCCTGGAACTCAGCAGTCCTCCTGAGTGCTGGGATGACAGGTATGAGCAACCATGCCGGGCACTGTCTGTGGTAGTGATTGCTGGTGGGCGTGAGTCACCATGCCCAGTATTGTTGTATGTGGTTACAGGAACCAAACTCAGGACCTTGACTTTGCTAGGCAGGCGCTGGGACCACTGACCTAAATCTCTGGCCCCCTAGTGCAACTATTTTCCTATCTCTCTCCTAGATTGGCTAAATTGTGCTCTGTGTTAGTGACTGTCAAGCTTGATGTTTTCAACCTGATTGGCTTGGCAGCTGCCCTGGGAGTGGGTGGAGAATATTCTGGTATCCTTATGGTTCTGGGGTGTGGCCGTGGAGCTCCCATCTGGTCCCTCAGCCTCTCTTTGTGCTGCTGTCCTCCCCAACCCCCTCTTCTCCCAGGCTTCTGTGAACTATCTGCAGGTCCTGCCTCAGTGATGTTCCTGCCTTTGAGCCAGCCCACGGTGGACTGGATCCCCTGAAACTGTGAGCTGAAGTAAACCGCTCTTCCTTTGTGTGGTGGTGTTGGGGACTGTGTCCAGCAGTAGGAAATCTGATAGACTAGCTATGAATTTATTCATCCAGGTAGGGTTTAAATATACACCCGAAAGGATTAAAACAGGTTGAGCTGTCTACTGATAATTCTGTAGCAGAATTATACTTAAAAGACATTTTGTGCATCTCCTGTTTTAGATGGATAAAACTGTTAGGTCCAGGCCTTTCCTGGGGGTGAGAACTGTGCCTTGTTTTTGCATGGGATTCCCCCCTGAAAGGAGCTGATGGTTCTTTTACTTAGCAGACTGGGGGGGCGGTTTCATTGGCTGAGTGAGATGCTTTTTCCTCTGCTTTTCCCTTCCTCCCCCCAGGCCAGAAGATGTGAGCTTTGTTGTGCAGGGCTTCTCTCAGAGAGCTGGCAGGCTGGTATTCAGCCCCGGCTCTGTGATATCAGGAAGGGCCTTGTGCTCCGCGGATGGTCACTTGCAGGGTGGCGGCTGTCTGAGGCCGGTACACGTTTCCTCACCACACCCTGCTGAAGGGTCTGTCTTCGTGGGCAGGGGGAGGACAAGGAGCTGGCTGATGTGTGTTGCACGTAATCACCATTTTATCATTTGGTGGCAGGGGGTCATGTCTGGGTTCAAGGACTTTGCACAGTCACTACAGCTGGGAAAACTCTGGTCTGTACTGTATTTCAAGAAGACTGAAAAGGCTGCACCTTTGGGATTCATGGACAAGGCCTAAGGGATTTGAAAATGGATTCCCATTAGAAGGAGAATAGTCACAAGTATACTCTGCTCCTGACGTTCTCTTGTTTAAAAACTTTCCCGGGTTTCCCATTGCCTGACAGTTAAATTCTGTTCTTATAGAAATAAATCACAGCCTCCTTAAAGTAGGGAGCACAAACCAGCTGCCTCAGGATGAATTAGACCAGCAGATGTGTTTTGTCTGGCCCCGTGGTGTTTTTTAAAAACTGAGAATTAGTTACCAAGAGATCAAGGTCAAGGGATTTAACATGAAAATTAGGATTTCTGGTATCAGCGGTCAATGTTTCTGCACGGATCAGATAAAGAGAGCTGCGGGCACTTTCTTCATGTGTGGCCTGAGTGCTCTCAGCTGGTAGCCGTCCTCCCTGTGGTGACCTCTCAGGCTGCTTACTGGTTGGGGTGCTGTCCCACTGGGTAAATCTTGTTTCCTGCCCTCATGCTTCTCTGCTGCTCCGGAGTGGGGTCCATGAAATTCCCAGCCTTTACACCAAGGTGGACTCCTGCAGGTGAGGTGATCAGAGCCTGTGGGACAACTTTTGAGTAAGGAAACTCAAGAGCCAATTAATTGGCCAATACTTCTCTCAGTCATGTCAGAGAGAAGTAATTCCAAAGTATATTCAACCTCACTTTTTGGAGAGTGCTCAGAGAAAAAAAAAAAATAAAAGTTTCCCACAGCAGCACCCAGTCATACTGTCCCGTGACTGGCTTCCTCTCTCTGTCTTCTCTACTCTCACTCTCAGAAACATCTTCTAAAATAAATTTCCTGTGCTTAAGCCCTGGTCACAGAGATTTGCATGTATGAACTCAGCCCAGGTATTCTATACCATCCCCTCCCTGGCACAGCATCAGCATCTCTTTTGGTATAAAATTATTTACAGGGAGGGCCGGAGGGTTAGCTCAGTGGTTCTGGCGCCTGCCTCGCAAGCACAAGGTCCTGAGTTCGATCCCCGGAAACCACCTAACATACTGGGCGTGGAGACTCACGCCCACCAGCAATCAACACCACATACCACAGTGCCGGGCGTGGTGGCTCACGCCTGTCATCCCAGCACTCGGGAGGCAGAGGCAGGAGGATTGCTGAGTTCAAAGCTTGCCTAGGCCACATATGTGAGCTCAGGGCCAGTCTGAACTACAAAGCGAGACCCTGTTTCCAAAAAATAAAAAATAAAAAAAATTATTTACAGGGAAAACTGGAAAAATACCCATCAATTATATCTATTTGAAATTGATTGATAATTCGTTCAATTATGTCTGCTAACTGGTTCTCTTTCCACATGGAAAATTCCTCCTCAATCTCATTCCTCCATCTCTGAAAACAGAGGAGAGTGAGCCAGCAGAGAGGGAGAGATTGTAGTTGGAGGAATAAGACACGTAAAAGTCAGCTCTTGTTGGATCTGATAGAAATGGCGCCAGGTGCAGGTGTGGAGTTTCACTTGAAAAAGGAGAAAAAGCCTTCATTTTCTGAGAAGGGACTAAGGATAGCAACCACTGACCTACTCGTATATCTATTATGTGCCAGGAACTGTTCTGAGTGCTTTCAAAATATTACATCAATGTTAGCTTCTCTTCCTCACAACAAGCCTATGCAGTATGTATGAAGTGAGATCAAAACACACGGTACATGTTTATAAAGAAAATTTACTAGTTTCAGTCATGGTGCCATTAATCTCCCTCAAAATACTCCCCTACACCTCAAACACACTCAGCTCATCATTCTTGAAAATTTTTGAAGGAATTCTGGAAGACTTCATTGGTGAGTGTCTTTAGTTGTGCTGTCATGGCTACCTCGAGATCCTAAACTGATTTCCAGTTTGCCCTTCTAGATCATTTTGACTTTTTTGGAGAGGCCACAAGTCACTTGGTGACAGATCCAATGAATGAGGACACACTGAATTTTTTTTTTTTTTGAGACAGGGTCTTGCTTTGCAGTTCAGGCTGGCCCTCAGCTCACTATGTAGCCCAGGCAAGCCTTGAACTCAGCAATCCTCCTGTCTCTGCCTCCAGAGTGCTGGAATTACAGGCGTGAGCCACCACGCCCAGCACTGTGGTATGTGGTATTGATGGCTGGTGGGCGTGAGTCTCCACGCCCAGCATTGCATGTGGTTACCAGGGATTGAACTCAGGACCTTGCGCTTGCGAGGCAGGCGCCGGAACCACTGAGCCAACCCTCTGGCCCCTGAATATTTTTTTTTTATTTTACAGAAAAAAATAGTTTTATAGGCAACTACTTGAGTAACACAGTTATGAAATACACTTCCCAAATATTTTATGTAAGCACTCCTAGTAGGACCCTCCTGATTTCTCTGCAAAGTAGGCAATATAATTACATTTTTTTTTCCTGAGTGCTGGGTTTACAGGCATGAGCCACCATGCCTGGCACTGTGGTATGTGGTATTGATTGCTGGTGGGCGTGAGTTACCACGCCCAGCATTGTATGTGGTTATTGGGGATCGAACTCAGGACCTTGCGCTTGCGAGGCAGGTGCTGGAACCACTGAGCTAAATCTCTGGCCTCACAATGTTATTATTATTATTTTTTGAGACAGGTTCTCACTTTGAAGTTCAGGCTGGCCCTGAGCTCACTATGGAGCCCAGGCAAGCCTCGAACTCAGCAATCCTCCTGCCTCTGTCTCCCCAGTGTTGGGATTACAGGCTTGAGCCACCACATCCCTGGCACTTGTGGTATGTGGTACTGGTTGCTGGTGGACATGAGCCACCATGCCCAGTATTGTTGCATGTGGTTACCAGGGATCTAACCAGGGATTTTGCACTTGCTAGGCAAGTACCGGAACCACTGAACTAAATCTCCAGTCCATATAATTATATTTTTTAGAACCTGCTGAAACAGACATAAAATTATTTACAGGGAAAACTTGAAAAATATTCATCAACTACATCTATTTGAAATTGATTGATAATTGGTTCAATTACATCTGTTAACTGGAAAACACACACACACACACACACACACACACACACACACACACAGATACCTGATCTCTCAGAATCTGCTATGATACAGATTCTAAGGGGTTGAGACTCAGCTCCTATGTAGAAATAGGGCTACAGTGCTCCTCCAATGTAATCATTAAAAGTATACAGAAGAGATCTATCATTCAAATTGTAAAAGGAAACCTCACTCATTTCATTGTCTAAAAAAAAAATGCCAATCTTAGTGGGTATTAGTTTTGGCAAAAGATTAATCTCAGGACCAAATGCGATGTAACTAGTATGGCTATATTGCCCAATTCCCCACAGCCCCTCTTTTATTTAAAAGGGTTCACTCTGGTTCTTCTTTCTTCTGGGAAGAGACTCATTACAGACACCCAGGATCCACTTGGGCTTCCTTTTCACCTTCAACTCCCTGTACTGCCTGCTTGGTACCCGGACAGCAGGCCAGATGTAAAACTTTCAGGTCTGAAACAGGTAATCATTTTGTGCGAAGATCCAAGTATCTTTCTCAAATCTCACTTCTTTAACCTTGCTGAATGCATTCCCAGTTGGACCCCATGTCTTCAGGAACAGACTCTGAAGACTCAACCAATTTAGGACTGAAAATAATGTTAAATACTCTGATAATTAACCTAAGCGCTGTTGTCTCATCTGGTTGCTAAATCCTTAATGATCGGTCAAGGCGTTCCTGTTCCAATGGGCTTGGTTACGAGTGTTTTTCAGGAAAACCACTCTGGAACAGGTACTTGTGGCTTGGCCTGCCCCTGACAAATGGCACAATCTGAACGCAGACTTGGAGGAGCGGAAGCAACGGAGAATGCCAAACTCCAGTCACGCGGCTCCCAACTTCCTCCGCGGCTGCGCGGTGAATGACGGGTACGCAGACGGTGGGCGGGAACAGGCTGCGTCTGCGCAGTGACTCAGCGGTGACTCAGCACGCAGGGCGAAGCTGAGACAACAGGGCAAGGAACAGGTGGGTCCCTCAGCGGTGAGGCTACAGTCGTCCGCAACGTACCATTTCACTCCATTTGGTGGCCTTCTTAGATTCTTTTCTTTTTAAAAAAAAAATTCTGTGGCTCATGAGGGCTTTGCACTGAGCTACATCCCCAGTCTTTCAAAGTTTTCCTTCAGACAGAATCTTGCTGAATTGCTAAACTGCCTGGGCTGGGCTCTAATTTGCGGTCCTCCTGCCTCACATTTACCTGGCCCTTTCCATTTTCCTGTGATGATGTTTTGTGGCCATGAGCGACCAGAGGATTCACAGTGAGGTTGCGGGCTGTTTTTACATTAACGTTTTATGAGCCCCCTTTTCTTGGATGGTGCACAGCAGAATTCATCCCTTTTTTGATCACAGCTCATAAAGCTACTCACAAAAGTGGACTTCGCAGTCTGCTTCAAAACGTGATGAGGAGGGGTAAGTATTCAGAGTGAGGGGAATATTTTGACGGTGACTCATGGCAGTGAGTCTTGGATGAACCATGGTACCTTAATGTGAAGTGAAATAAATTAGTCATATAACCGTAAGTAATGCGTGGTTGCTCTTATATGAGGAACTGAAAGTATAAATAAATAAGAACCAAAATATAAGATAGATATTAAGCAAGGAAGCCGAGAGTGGTGGCACATGCTTATAATCCCAGCACTTGGGAGACAGGAGGATCACTATAAATTCAAGGCCAGCCTGGCTATGTAGCAAGGCCCTCTTTCAAGAAACAAAAAGCAGGGCTGGGGATTTAGCTCAAGTGGTACTGCACCAACCTTGGCCACACGAGCGCCCGAGTGCCAAAGGAATGGAGATGCAAGGAACAAGGGGGGTGATAGAGGATGAAAGAGGAATTATGATGTGTTATGTACGTGGACCAACTCTGCAGAAGGAATGCAGACTTTGCCAGACATGTACTGCACACATGTATTAAGAAAATGATCTGAAAATTTTTTTTTTTTTTTTTTTTTTTTTTGCTTTTTGGAGACAGGGTCTTGCTTTGTAGTTCAGGCTGGCCCTGAGCTCACTATGGTGCCCAGGCAAGCCGCCGCGAACTCAGCAATCCTCCAGTCTCTGCCTCCCGAGTGCTGGGATTACAGGCGTGAGCCACCACGCCCAGCATTATATGTGGTAACCGGGGATCGAACT
>PVIC010058726.1:0-10307 GCA_004025085.1 Thryonomys swinderianus | reverse complement strand
TTCCTTCCCCTCATCACATTCCCACACCAAGTTTCCTATAGAAATATTCCACTCTATAAAAGCTGTCCTACTTTCTAGAACTCATTTGCATCTACAGGTGTTCATGCCAAAGAGAAGATCTGGGAATTGTCTATCTGTGATTTATTGATTTCACTTATTAGTATATCCTCCAGGTGTCTCCATTTGCACCTAAATGGATTGATCTTGTCATTCTTTATGGCAGAGTAATACTCCATTTTGTAAAAAACCCACATCTTCTTTATCCACTCTCCAGTTGATGGACATTTGGGTTGTTTCCAAGATTGAGCTATCATGAACTGAGCTGCTATGAACAAGGGTATACATCTGTCTTTCCAATGTGAGTTTTTAAATTCTTTTGGGTATATTCCAAGCAGGGGTATAGCAGGGTCAAATGGGACCCATAGTCCTAGTTTTCTGAGAAATCTCCACACAGATCTCCACAATGGTTGCACAAGTCTTCAATCCCACCAATAGTGTTTGTTAAATTCTTTTCTGAAGACTTTGAGCTTATGAGTTACCTCTATGTCCATATGCCAGAATTTAGACTTAATCAGCATTGTGTATACAACATGTAGATAGTAAATATACCCCCAAACCCTTTGGGGATAAGAGGTCACTGAGGAATCAGTGAGGTAGTGAGACCGGAGGAGAGTGAAATAGGGTTAGCAGATTTATGAAGATCACCTATACTCTAGAACCTCATATATACCAGCAGGTAATAGAGGATAAAAGAGCAAATATACAACAGTACCAACTGTATGCTCTAAGACCATTGGAGACTTTGCACATCTTCTTAAAATAGTACAGAAGAAGAAATAGGACAGCCTAAGAGTCTTTTACTTCTGGGTATTGCTTCTGACAGGAAGATAGGAGAGGATGTGGGGACAAGAGGTGAATAGAGGGATGTAGGAGTAGATGGTGAAATAGAAGCTAGATTCCCTCCCCCCCTTTTTTTTAATCTTGCCTGGTGTCTCAGTGCAGCTCCAGGAGCATGCCTCCTGTGGAGGGATGCAGGAGATGGCTCCAGCTCCTCTCAGACCTAGATCCTCACAACGCAGCTCTAGGGTGGGGTTGGGGCTGGCCAGAGGCCCTCAATCCTCCGTGGTGGGGATGGCACCCAGGGTCCGTACCTGATTCCTTACTGCACAGCTCCGGGGTACAGTGGGCTGGTGGGCAGGCTTCAGTCCTCCGCCGCTGCTGGAAACAGAATGGCGCCTGAGGTAGCCGAGTCTGTGCAGCTCCCAGGTGCAGTGGGCCGGTGGGCAGCCCTCAGTCCGCCGGAAACGTAGTGGAGCCCGGTGTAGCCAAGTCCGCACCTCTCCCGGGTCCTTATTTTTTATTTTGAGGCAGGGTCTTGCTAAATTGCTGAGTTGTTCAGTCTGGGCTAGAGTTTGTGATCCTCCGTATTTGGCTTCCTAGCGTGCTAAGATGATAGGCAAGTAACATTTCAGCCAGAAGAATGTAGTCATTCTTTATCTAATTAGGACTTTAGATGTTAGGATCTAGTCATGTGTTTATAAATCTCATGTTGCCATCTGGTTTATAAAATCAACTGAGTTTCAGAATTATTTGGAACAGGTCATCTTATCTATCTGTAAGCTAAATAATCATGAGCTAAAATTACAATGTAATTTTTTGGAGATTTAGCTCCATGTTTTCAAAGGAACTAACAGTAGTATAAGGCATGCTCATCTTCATTCTACGAGAAGCAAATGTTACATCTGGTGACAGCCTCAGGTGGCAGAGAGGATCCAACCTAGTGACACAGTTGAGGCAAACACCTGGACACCTTGACTCTCAACCTGGCCTCCTGCCTTTCAATGCAATTGTTCAAAGTGCATCAGAACAGGAAGAAGAACTGAAGTTAAGTACTCACTAAAATATGCAGAAAAGAAAAATGAATGTACCCATAGCCCCTTAACAAGTGTCCTTTCATTTTGAACAATCATCTGTGTTGGGGGACCATCATTTACCAATGTCCTACCTTCTCTGTAGCAGTTTAGTTTTCTTGAGTAATAATCTTTAACTTTAAAATACATTTTAAAGCTTTGCTTTAACTTTCATTGCCTACCCTGTGCCTCCACTGTAGGAAACTTGAACTCTCTTTCTTCTCTAGGTGAGAAATAACTGATGAAATAAGGGTGATGCCAATGGATGTGTCTCCAAAACAACTTCACACAAAGGGTATCAAAATTATATCAGAATTTGATATCAAAAGGATATAAAATGATATCAAATTTCACTAGATACCAAATTAATATGGACTGTGTCTCTTGCCCCTGGGAGCTTCGAGGTGCACCAGAGCAGGAGGAATGCAACGGATCTGCAAGCTGAAAACATGATAAAAGCTCACTGGGTAACAACATAGAGGAGAAATGAAGCTCAGAACAGGAGAAGGCATGCAGACGAAGGAAGCTCTTCTGTTCTGGTTGTTTTTCTGTCCCACATTTTAAAAAAATCATTATAAATCAGAAAAGCAGTAGCAGAAGCTCAGCCCAGGATGAGCAAGTGAAACAAATTAGGATAAAGCTCCTCTCCATTCTTCTCCACAAGGTGAAAATATGTGCAGATTATAAAATCATAGCACCCAGGGCAGAGGTCTATGGAGGTGCTTTGAAGGCCCTTCTGAGTTGAATTGGGTCTATCAAGATTCACATATTGAAGTCTTATCCTCTAGTTCCTTGGAATGTAACTTTTTTTTTGAAATAAGATCTTTGCAGATATAATTCATTGTAGTGATGTTGGAGAAGGGCAGCTCCCTAACCCAGTGTGATCCATGTCTTTATTAACAGGAAATTTGGATGGAGACACACACAAAGTGAGGGTGTGGAGATGAAGTGGAAATGATGGGAATCTTCTACAAGCCAAGGATTGCTCACCCTGACAGCAGCCAGGGGAGATGGATGGAGGAATCTCCCTCACAGCTCTCAGAAGGAACCCACTCCCTGACACTTTCACCCGGAGGATTACAGCACAATTGATAACTTGTGTCACTCACCTTGTTTCATCTTGCTAAAAAAAAAAAAAAAGCAGCTGTTGCAAAGCCTCCCATTGTCTGGCAGGAGTGACAAAGAAGATAGAAGAAAAACGTAATAACAGACAAAAGTTCGGTGTCCTGTCGCCTGGTCTGTGGCTTTTTTTTTATCTCTCATGGCACAGATTCCCTGGAGAACCAACTCATATTCTCGGAGGAAAAGGAGTTCACAGGGAGAAATATGAGCTGTCTGGCAGTTCCACCAATATTAAGAAACAACAAACAAAGCAAAAACCAACCAACCAAACAAAAAACAAATAGAAAACCCCTACTACATGGAGAAGAAGGAATGGAACAAATAAAGAATTTTAAATAGAAATAGTACATATGTAAAAGGAACAGTCAAGGACATATATAATACAAGGTCAGAATAAGCATTTGTAAAGAAAAAGTAACTTGAGAATTAGGAGATGAGATGTATGAGAGAGAATCCAATGGATGAGAAGTTAGCAGAATCTGTAGTGGCAAAAAAATAAAATGGATTAAAAGGAATAAAGAAAATTTTAAGGTCCCTTTCTTTTTTAGGAGAAAAAAATAGTAATGCTAACTTTAAGTAATTCATAGAGAAAAACAGAACTTAGCATATTAAAATAAGTACCTTAAAAATGGAATGGATCAGTTCCAAACAAGTGAAGATAATTTGATATCAGACAAATAAGCAAAATATTTATAATTCAGTAGCTTTTTATTTAAACAGAAATAATATTCACAAAATTAACTAGGTATTACCCAAATGAATGATCTAAAGGAGGATAATCTTATAATTAAGAGATGGAACATCTAATAAGGCATAACACATATTTATGTCCCAACATTGGGGGAAAGACATGAAAATTACACATCTAAATTCCAGAGCAAAATTGTCTTTAATGGAGAAATCTTTGGTCCCTTTAATTAGCATCAGGAAATAGAATGTAACACTTTGTCACTGCTACTGTAAACTTGGTTTTGGAGGTGTTGGATGTTACTACAAGTCAAGAAAAAGAAATAAAAGCTGCAAGATGGAAAGAGAAGAGTGACAGTTGTATCACAGATTGATATGATAATCTTCACAAAGTGTGAAGTCATGTACTATTGCAATGAAGAGTAATATTAGCAGAGACTACATAAAATAATAATCAATCATGTCCCTATATATCAACAATAACAAATGAGAAAACACAATGGAAGATAACAGCAATCACAACAGAAATAAATCTGTGACATATTTAAGACTACTTATCAAAGAACATATAAGAGCTACACAGAGAACCTTTACATAGAGTAATTTATAGTTTTATGGAAAGAAATAGACAAGGAAATAAACACGTGAATATATCATTATGTTCATAGGTGGAATAACAAAACTGTAATGCATTTGATCCTTCTAAAATTAATTCATAAATTAAAAGCAATTTAAAGACTCTGGTATTATTTTTCTATTTGTTAACAGACATTCTCAAATATTAAAAGTATGTGAATAGCTAAGCTAACTTTTTTTTTCTGAGACAAGGTCTTGCTTTGTAGTTCAGGCTGGCCCTGAGCTCACTATGTAGCCCAGGCAAACCTCAAACTCAGCAGTCCTTCTGCCTCTGCCTCCTGATTGCTGGGATTATAGGCGTGAGCTACCACACCTGGCTGCTAAACTAATTTTTAAAAAAGAAGGGAAAATAGGAGGGTGTTCCTTAGCACATATATACAACAAAGCCATAGGGGAGGCGGTGCTGTGGGAGGAATCTCCAACTATTAAGTAAAGGGGGGTAGAGGTCACTGTGTTTCTCTCTTGCGCAGCTGTTGACCCTCATGCTGTAGGGTGTACTTTCTCCCTTTTACTTAGCCCAAACTCGCTCTACAGAGGCTGTTTTTTCCTACCTTTAATAAAACTTTATTACTGCTTAAAAAAAGAAAGGAAGCACAAAGTTCATTAATATATCAAAGAACTTGTTATCCAGTAGAGGTAGCAAGAGAAGTCAATAAAGGACAGATCAGATACTCTGATATGAAGGAGAACAAGATTGCTATTCAGTTCAGATAAAAAACCTGCCCATGATGGCCTAAATACAATAATGCTTCAAAAAATTACTTCCATAAGTATAGTTAGCAGAGTCTTCTGGGAGCTGACATCCTCCTACTGATGGGACGTTTTGAGTGTTGGGTCTGTTAGACCAAGCAGCTGATTCAATTTTGCTTCTTCAGTACTTAGCCAACTTCCTCACTTTTAGGCACTTTAATCACTTTTATTGAAAGAAAAGAAAAAGAACCCCACTTGTTTCTAAAATTATACAAAGCTATTGTTTTTAGTTTATTTTTATCTTTACTGGTACATTGTATATAATGAGTTCAAGAATGTATGATGGATATTGTGAAATAGAAAATATTCGAAGCTATTTTTTTTGAAATGTGATCTTGGCTGTTTTTATACCACTGAGGGTCCTTTTATTCAAGAAACATATTTTTATTTCCAACTGTGTGGCAGGAAATGTATACAGTGCATTAAAAGTATTGAATCCATCCAAGGATCCCTCAGACTGGAGCTACCAGGTCCTGGTGCACAAATGATGAACCAAGACAGAGAAAGGTTACCTGCTTTATTCATGGTCATACAGCAGTGTGTAGGGAGAGAGCTGGAAGCATTTCCTCTGTTTATGGTTTGTGCCTAGGTGTTCCCCAAGCCTCATGAGATCATAGGTAGGGCTTTTTCAGAGGTAGGTGGATCTAGAGTGTGTGATGCTGGGATTAAGGGTGTAATTACTAGGTTAGTCCAGTGATTAGTTTGGCAGAGTGGATAATGGGAATGCCCACTTGAGCCTAAGTGTGTAGCCCGGATTTAATATAAGGGATAGAAAAGGGGCTGCTGTTGTTGTTTGTTGTTTGCTGCTTTGCTGCCTTCTATCTTCTATGAGCTGTTTTGCCTCTGTGATGCCCCTATGCCATACCATCTTGTCCCAGTGCCAGCCAGTTAGGGATTAAAACTTCTACAAACTGTGAGTGAAATAAACTTTTCCTCCTTTAAGTGTTGAGTATCATGTTTTAGCAACAAGAAAAGCAACTAAGACAGCTTCTACTAGCAACAGCATTAAAGCAACACCTGGAAGATCTTACTTGTAGTTATAGAAACTGCAGAACTAAATAAGAGACACCTCTTTCCCATGAGAACTCATCTGCTAAGGAAGTTACAAGTATTAGAAAATCTTAAGTATTTTATGCAAAAAAAAATTAAAATGGCCTAAAAGATACCAAAGAGACAGCTTAATTCTTCTTGATTAGGTGTTGGTTTTCTAGAGTTGGTCACACATGATCCAGGTCCTGAATGGGGGTTAGAACTTTGAATGTGTCAAGGGGAACTCTGAGAGAGGTGGTCAATGAAACCTAGCCTTAGCTAAAAGAAAGAGCAGGATGTTTAAATCAGATATGAGGAGGGTGGCTAGAAATGGAAGACTGAGAAAAAGATACAGGAGTCTGAGGTGTAGCTTCCTAGATGGGAGAGTTAAAGATTTGGGTTCCATTAGACTTCAGAGGGAAACAATGTAAGTAGAAAGGACTCTAAGTACAAAGCTAGAAGATTCAGGAACCTTTTTTTTTTTTTTTTTTTGACAGAGGGTTTCACTTTGTAGTTCAGGCTGGCCCTGAGCTCACTATGTAGCCCAGGCAAGCCTCGAACTCCGCAATCCTCCTGTCTCTGCCTCCTGAATGCTGGGATGGCAGGCGTGAGCCACCACGCCCAGCACTGTGGTATGTGGTGCTGATTGCTGGTTGATTGTTGGTGGGCGTGAGTCACCACGACCAGCATTGTATGTGGTTACCGGGATGAACTCAGGACCTTGCGCTTGTGAGGCAGGCACCAGAACCACTGAGCTAAATCTCCAGCCCGATTCAGGAACCTTTTGAAATTGTTGGTCATAATGTGTGTGTGTGTGTGTGTGTGTGTGTGTGTGTGTGTGTGTGAGAGAGAGAGAGAGGTCAAGAGAGAGAGAGAGAGAGAGGTCGAGAGAGAGAGAGAGAGAGAGAGAGGTCGAGAGAGAGAGGTCACTGTGTACCCTCCCAGAAGATCCCCAGTTCCTGGCTGACCATCAGTTCTTTACGGAAAGGGAGATGTACCATAACCAGAACAAGAAAGAAAACAACTCACCTTATGCGTTTCAAAGGTGAAGTGGTATTGGTGAAGGAGGCTGGAAAAAAAAATGTTCAGAAGAAACATGAACAGAGTGAAGAGAAGGGTTACTTAGAGCATGCATGACGGTCAGGTGTGCCTAAGGAAGAAATGTGCTGAACTAGTGCACGTGTTTTCCTAGCTATGATCGCCTAGACTCTCTTGCACTGTCAAGAAATTGCTCGCAGTCTCTAATGGATCTTTTTGGTGATTTGGAATAGTCAAGTCAGTGCAATCACATCTGAAAATCAAACCCTACTTAAAAATGGGCCACAAGATAAGTGAAATCAATAGATCACAGATAGACAATTTCCGGATCTTTTCTTTGGTATGAACACCTGTAGATGCAAATGAGCTCTAGAAAGTATGACAGCTTCTATAGAGTGGGAAATCTCTATAGGAAACTTGGTGTGCAAATGTGATGAGGGGAAGGAATAAATATAATACAGAAAGAAAATAAAACAGCATGTATAAAGGGGGTGAGGAGGTGGGGGTGGGTAGGGATATGGGTAAAAATGAGAATTAACTTTTGTCATATACTGGTACAAATTCCCTAATGTTATACGTGATTTTGAGATGTATATAAATTGTACCAATAAAGAATTCAATTAAAAAAAATGGGCCACAAGATGGCACTGTGGGCCAATAAAATATTCATCTGGTATTCAAGAGTAAAAGGTGTTTTCCTTTTGGTTTTCTTTATCCTTTGCTAATATACTGCAGGCTGATTCCATACATTGTTTGTGTAAAATTCTGGCATTTGGAAATAACATTCTTAATTTTTACTATTCTTGCTTACTCTTTGCGTTATCCTCACGAGACTTTAGAAAATCTTCATTTAAATCTCAGTTTTAACACAGGAAGTTTGATCTAATTCCTAATTTACTAAAAGCCTTCATAAGGCTGTGCACAGTCCCTGCTGACATTTATTGGTCCTTGGGGACTTTGAGGTGGGAAAGACAGAGGAGAAATGAAGGGAAGGAGAGAAAAGGGCTCTATGTTCCGAAAAGCAAAGAACATAAGCTTCGGCCACGGTGAGTGTGGTGAGGGAATAAAGCAGCTGGAAAATCCATACAGGTGTAATGTTGCTTTCAAGGAGAAGAATCTCATTAGCCTAAAGCGTGTATTGGTTGAAGTTTTTATAGAAAACTTCTTTATTTACTATTATGCAGAAGCAACCACAAATGACTTAAATTGGACACCATGAAGAGGAGTTAAAATGCATCCTATGGTCAAAGGAAATCATAATAGAATTTACAGTTGTGTGGCACTTAACCAGTTTGTGGAGTGTGTTTCTATTTATGGCATCTTGTTTGATTCTCAAAAGCATCCTGTAGGTGGACAAAGTAACCAGCTCCCGTCTGTAATCAATTCTGAGGCTCAGAGATTCAGAAACTTGCCGAGGATGCAGAGCTATTGACTGGGTGAATCGGCACAAGAATCCAGGTTTTATGTGCAAAATGAGATACATGTCATCTACTCACGCAAAGGTATGTCAAAGATTACTACATAACAAAAGTCACTTCTTTGTTTTAAACAAGTATGTTATAATGTCTATTTCCGATCCTATGTATGTTATGGGTCTGTGGTTGCAACAATAAAAACCTTGCTAACTGAACTTGATAACAATCTGCTAAATTACCTTCCCTTTTCCTCCCATTTGCCCATTGTCTATATAAAAATAAATTTATCGGAAGGACACAGAACAGCTGCAGAATCAGGGGAGAAACAGAAGATGTGTCTTGAAAACAACAGGTTGAAGAAAGACAGGTCTCGCTGACCCAGGCTGGGGCACAGGTGCATGCCACATCGGAGAAGGCAAAGGTTTTTGGTTGGCTGTCCCGGCTAGGGGGGAGAGTTGACTGTAGTGCTGTTTCAGAAGACAAAACAAGTGCCGACAGAGGAAGGTATCGTGGGCCCATGCGCAGGAAACGTCTAGGCTGAAGGAGGCCTCAAGCTCCACTTAGTGGAGAGCAGGTCAGGATGAGCCATATTTATCGAGCACCATGTGCCAGGCATTGTTATGTTGATTCATTCACTTTATTTTCCTGATGATTCATGGAGCAAGTGCTGCTCTAAGTTCCATTTCACAGGGCAGGAAACTAAGGCGTATTTGCCAGAACTGATCTTAAGACTCATGTAGCTCCACAGTAGGAGAAAGCAACAGTATTTACACGATTGTTAAAAATTCAAAGTTACTCTTAGGTGGAAATTACCTGTACTTAGCCATTTCGGGCCTGGAAAAGTAGCATTGGATAATGATTCCTCCTACAAATGTGGAGCATTTGAACAGGGTCTGAGCTCAGCCAACTGCCTGCACTGCTTCTCAGTGCTACCTGATGCTTCTGCCTATAGTGAGCTTTAAGGTGTCTGAAAGTGTGCGGGCCCGTTACCATCTCGGTAGGATGGGCCGAGAGGAGAGCCTGGGAGGGACCCCTGGCTAACACCACACTGTGGTTTTCCCAAGGACCAGTTCTGTCCTGTCAGGATCTCCTTGCTGCCCTTTTGGTGGAGAGAGGTGTGTCCGGGCCTGGACCACAGATGGAAGTCTTCACTTTTGGGCACTGAAAACTCACAAAGAGAACTCTTGTCTTACCATTTGGAGTTTGGTCCTTTCTCTGTCTTCCCTGTGTGTTATGGTGTAGGTCTAAAATGTCCCCAATGTCTTGTGTGTGCAAAGGGTGATTGGATCATGAGGATATTGTAGTTTCAGGGAATTCATCCATAGCTGAGTTCACTGGCTAAAAGTGCCATCGGGAGGTGGGACTAGTTGGGGGTGTGGAACAGGATGTTCCTGCCCCTGGATCCTCCTCTCTCTGCTTCCTGGCTGCCAAGGGATGAGCAACTGACCCCTAGCAAGCCCTTCCACTGAATGCACCAGAAACTGTGAGTTAAATAAACGTCTCCTCCCTTGAATGGTGAGAGTTGGGTGTTTTGTTTCAGTGGAGAGAAAGTGACCAGCACACTGGGCGTCTTGGCTTCTGAAACTGCCCTGAAGCAACTGACTGCAGACCCAGTAACAGAAGGGTCTCTGAGAGCCACTCAGCTCCACGTCTGAGCTGTTCTTTAGCCGGGAGGCAGGGGCGTCTGAACAAAGGTCCATGTGGAAAGATGGGGACCGTA
>PVIC010058725.1:0-10302 GCA_004025085.1 Thryonomys swinderianus | reverse complement strand
TACAATGCTGGGCATGGAGACTCACGCCCAACAGCCATCAATACGACATACCACAGTGCCGGGTGTGGTGGTAAGGCGCACGCCTGTAATCTCAGCACTTGGGAGGCAGAGACAGGAGGATTGCTGAGTTTGAGGCTTGCCTGGACTACATAGTGAGCTCAGAGCCAGCCTGAACTACAAAGCGAGACCCTGTCTCAAAAAAATAAAAAAATAATAAAAAGGGCCAAAGATATGGTTCAGAGGTAGAGTGTGTTCCTGGCATGTGTGAGGTTCTTTGTTCAGTCCCCGCACAAACACGTACACAGTCTATGTGTAAACTAAAGGTGTAACTAGTAGAACATTAAATATTTATTTTCAACTGATTATTCTCTTTAGGCATTGCTGCTATGTTGCCCAACTTTCCTAGAGTCATTTCCTTTTAAAAGTTATTCAACAAATATAAGTTCCAGAGGAAAGATTGGGAATATTTCTTTTGTTTTTTCCAGTTTTTGACTTTTTTTTCCCCCTATATTTTCAAAGAAACCGGCAGAATTATTTGAGCTTCAGGAAGATGAAACACTACGAAGGTATGCTTTTCTGTGCTTCCCCTAGCCTTTACCTTGATGCTCAGGAGAAATCTTATCGATAAACTTCTGTGGTTGAATTTTTCTTTTTCACATCGTACTGGGGAGTAAAGCTAGTTCTTCACGCATCTGAGGGAAGTGCTGTACCTCTGAGCCAAACCCTCAGCTCCAGAGGTTGATTTCAGAAGACCTTCTGGATATGATTTAAGTCAGAGTTGGTGAGAAGTCATCTGTTGATCTACAGTATGAGATCTCCAGGGGAGAAAAAGTTAGAGCTAACCAGGATCAGAATTTCTGAGTCCTCGGTGAGCTCCTGGAAACGTTAGGGGTCATAGGACACCGTTAGCAAGTTTTACTGCACACAGAGGAAAATGCTGTTACCAGCTAGGACTTCGGTCTCGGCCCTTGTGCGCTCTTACCCTGGCGCGCTGGGGTAGCTCGGATTCCAGCCACCAGACGACTCCTCTATCCTTCTAACCTGAGACAGATAAGAAACATACTTGGCTTTTATCAAATGTGCTGATTCTGAGTGCTCATGGTTGTTCTCTTGAGCAGATTATACTTGAGCTCAAATCAGAAAGAATATAATAATCCATAAATACTGCTTGGCATGGGCATGGGCATGGGAGAGGGCATGGTAGTAGGCATGCCAGCTTCTTCCCATTCCTGACTGACCAGAGTAGACCAAGTAGCCTGTGAGGCCCCCACCCTGCCTCAGGCCTGGAGGTCTGATCGTGAGAAAAGACTTGTGTAGACAAACCCAAGAAAGTCATCGCTCCTGATGTATAACGCAGCTAGCCCAGCTTCCCATTCCCTGCCCTCCTTCTCCCTGGATCCTCCCCTCCTTCCTGATGAGTCTTTTAAGGGCGGGTGCACCTTTGTCTCAGCCAAAGACAGCTCCAAGCCAGCACAGTGACACCCGCCCGAATGCCAGCTGCTCGGGCAGCTGAGGCAGAAGGACAGCCAGGGGGTTGTTTGTGCCTATGCTCCTCTATAGCCCCAAAGTATTTTTTATAAATTTGAAACAGGTTCTCCCTAAGTCACTAAGTTGCCCAAATAGAGTTGGTGGGCTCAAATTTGAGATCCTCCTGTCTAGGCCACCCAAGCACTCAGATTGCTTTTGGGGTCACCCTGGATGACTCAGTGAGATCTTATCTCATATTAAAATGTAGCTCAGTGGTTCCGTGCCTGCCTGGCAAGTGCAAGGTCCTGAATTCAATCCCTGGTACTGGGGAAAAAAAATTTAGTAACAAAAAAATACACGGAAGAGCTCTGTTAAGGATATAGCTTAGTGCTTCCCGAGTTCAGCCCCTAGTACTGCAGGAGAGACAGGCAGAGAGAGATTGGTCCATCCTGACATTATCTTGGGAAACAAAGAACCCTAAAAAGCACCCTTCTTGCAGAAATCTAACTTTCTGCCTTTTCTAGCTGAACACTCAACCAACCCTACCCTATTCTACCTTGATCACTCTTCTCCTTCCTCAGCAGCCCTTAGGTGTGAGGCTGAAACATGGACCAAGGTTTTGGTAATACTGAAACAGACTTTCCCACAGGTAGCAATCAGTGTAGTTTACAGCTATGGTTTGTGTCATTTTTAAAATAGAACTGCGAGGGCCGGAGATTTAACTAGTGGTTCCTGCTGCTGCCTAGCAAGTGCAAGGTCCCTGGTTCGATCCCTGTTAGCCACATACAACATGACTGGGTGTGGTGGCTCACGCCCTCCAGCAATCAGTACCACGCACCACAGTGATAGACATGGTGGCTCATGCCTGTAATCCCAGCACTTAGGCAGAAGCAGGGGGATTGCTGTGAGTTCCAGCCTTGCCTGGGCCACATTGTGAGATTAGGGCCAGCCTGAACTACAAAGCAAGACTCGGTTTAAAAAAAAAAATAGAATTGTAATCAGAAGCTGACTAGCTCTTTTAGATTAAGAGGCAGAGCCTTGGCATTGGTTGTGTATATTATCCTCTTGCTGCCAGAAGCTTGAGGAAAGATTAAGGATCCTTTAAAGGCGAAAGTGAAAGTGTTACTAACGTGTATCTTGGCCCACATTTGGGATGTCTAATGACTTACTGTTGGCAGAAACATGTCTGTTGTTTTGTAATCTATCACTGAGCTTCAACATGAAACTGAGGCAGGAGGATCCCTGAGAGTTCTAGGCCACCTTGGATTACCTAGTAAGTTCAAGGCCAGCCTGAACCACATAGTGAAGACTCTGAAAAAAAAATCAAATATATAAATGTAATTAAAATTGTGTTTTTTTCCAGAGTCGTGTATCTCCTCCTGTCTCGTCCGATTGATTATAGTTCAAGAATGCTGTTTGTATTCGCGACATCAGCTACAAGTGTAAGCTCCCGACACTTGCCGGGAACCTGTGTGGGATCTCAGCTGAACCTTTTTCCCTGCGTATCTGCCATGCTTGACCTCGTGAACAGATGATTCACCTACATACTCATTCAAAGTCTGTCCGCGAGGACCGTTCCCTTCCCACACTGTTTAGCACTGGTCTCCGCCATCTGCTTAGCAGACTTGGGGCCACTATGGGCCCTCCCACAGGGTCCGTGCCTTGGCGGCTGTTAAATCACTGGTCAGACAGCGTCCTTAATGCTGGGACAGACTGGCCCTGTGTAACGTCTTCTGGCTGTGATAACCCTTCATGTCCCCCTACCCTGAGGGCAGCACAGCCTCCGTGAGTAAAGTGACCTTGATGAAAGTGGCTGGATCACTCCGCGCTCCTGCCTTGGTTTCCTTTATGTGTGTTTCCTATTTCATTACACTGAGTCCCAGTACATGCCCTGGAATTAATACTGACATGCATTCACACGTGGACTCATGATGTGGTATATATCCAGGCCTGGGGGTTAATAAAATTCATTTCTCCTTCATCAAGAATACACATAAATTGCTGGGCTACATGGTGAGCTCAGGGTCAGCCTGAACTACAAAGTGAAACCCTGCCCCCCCCCCAAAAAAAGAACATGCCAAAGTGAAAGCCACCTTTGGTTTCCACGCCTGAGGTGCAAGCCCGTGAACATGGGCCAGCGGGACAGTTGGTCCTATCTGCCAGCTCTTTCACCCACCTCTGCTTTTGCGTGTCAGTGGCAGCATCAGCAGAGTTAAAGGCAGAAAACATCTTAGCATAACTATCAAAATGGTTTTGACCTGATATCCCCGTAAGTCTCAAGATCCCCCAGAGCTCTGGCCCGTGTGCCTAGAACCACCATTCTTTGCTGTGCATTCCTTAGGATGGAAATTGACTTTACTTTTTTTAAGAAAACGATGTTGCTTCGTTACCTAAGTTGAAGCTCATTTCCCAACTGACTGCAGCCTGTCAGTGAGCTGCTCTCAGGCCTGCTTTGGTTTTACAGACCCTGGGGATGCGTCAGTTAACTTTTGCTCACAAAACACGAGCCCTTCAGTGTCTTCTCTACTTGGCTGACAAGGAAACAGTAGAATCTCTCTTCAGAAAGCCCACTGAAGAAGTGAAGTAAGTAGAATTTGAGTTATTGCATTAAACATAAGAAAACAGATCATTTCTTTGGGAAGTGTAACTTGTAAATCCCATAATTCATTAGATTGCCTGTTAGTAGTTATATAACTCTACTTCTGTCACCTTGATTATCGATGACATTTTGGCAAAGGGGAAATGGACCTTTGAGGTAAGAGGGTCGCTGTGAGTTTGAGGGCACCCTGGGCTCCATAGTGAGTTCAAGGCCAGCCTGAGGTACATAGCAAGACTCTGTCTCAAAAAATGAGAGAGAGATGGACCGGAGGGTTAGCTCAGTGGTTCCGGCGCCCGCCTCGCAAGCGCAAGGACCTGAGTTCGATCCCCAGTAACCACATATAATGCTGGGCGTGGAGACACGCGCACCAACAATCAACACCGCATACCACAATGCCGGACGTGGTGGCTCACGCCTGTAATCCCAGCACTCAGGAGGCAGACAGGAGGATTGCTGAGTTCGCAGCGGCTTGCCTGGGCACCATAGTGAGCTCAGGGCCAGCCTGAATTACAACGCAAGACCCTGTCTCAAAAAGCAAAAAAAAAGCCGGGCGTGGTGGCTCACGCCTGTAATCCCAGCACTCGGGAGGCAGAGACGGGAGGATTGCTGAGTTCGAGGCTTGCCTGGGCTACATAGTGAGCTCAGAGCCAGCCTGAACTACAAAGTGAGACCCTGGCTCAAAAAAAAAAAAAAAAGAGAGAGAGAAAATATGATTCTTGCATGCACCTCTGTTTTTCAGGTCTTATTTGAAATGTATAACTTTTCTGGCATCATTCGAGATGTTGAATATCCCAATCACCTATGAATTATTTTGCCACAGTCCGAAAGAAGGAATGATTAAGGGCCTGTGGAAAAACCACAGCCACGAGCCAATGGTAGGTGGAGTCCTCCAGGACAGGGCTCCTGGTTTCACACTCATGCTTCTACCACTCAGGCCCCTGGAGACACCTGATCCCACGCAGCCCACTGGCCTGAGACTCTTGCTGTAGTCCCAGTGTGGGGATAGAATGGCCTCTCTTCCTTAAAGTCGTGGGCTGAAGTCATTCCTTCCCACAAGACAGAGCTCTCTGGGGTCTCCAAAGGCCTGCTCATCACCAGCAGGGAGGGCTGGTGCCTTACTTTGCCTGGCTGTCTCTGGGAACTTAGCCTCTGAGGCACTTGGAGCCCTGGGCAGGATGGGCATGAGGACAACAGGCAAATTGTCTTTGGAGAAGAAAAGAACAGTAAGTCTCTGTTTCCTTCATTAGAAAGATAGGGGCCAGACACTTGTGGATTAGGTGCATGTTTTATATTAAGCTGCTTCCCCTTTTCCAGAGGTGGTTGAATTTACTGGTGTCTTGAAGCAAAGTGATGATATTTTTATCTTTGTTTTTTGGCTTCAGGCAGTAAAATTGGTGGCAGAGCTCTGTTTAGAATACAAAATCTATGACCTGCAGCTTTGGAATGGACTCTTGCAAAAGCTTCTTGGCTTCAATTTGGTAAGTGAGCCTCAGGATCTCTTGAAGCCTGTGCTTAGCATCCCCTAAGGGCTGGAAGTGGCTCTTGCTGCTCAACAGGTGCATGCTGAAGATATCCACTGTCACTGGGTTCCCGCCAGACCCAAGAGATCACCATGGAAAGCCAGGGAAAGTGCAAACTCTGAGATGACCCACTTTGTGTCAGAATCAAATAGAAGGTTCCTGGCCTTTTCTAATATTTATGAACTTGTAAGTGAATTTGTATCACAGTTTTGATAAGAGTTGACTTTTTGTTTTGTTTTGTTTTGAGACAGGGTCTCACTTTGTAGTTAAGGCTGGCCCTGAGCTCATTGTGTAGCCCAGGCAAGCCTGGAACTCAGCAATCCTCTTGTCTCTGCCTCCCAAGTGCTGGGATTACAGGCGTGAGCCACCATGCCCAGCACTGTGGTATGCGGTATTGATGGCTGATGGGCATGAGTTAACACGCCCAGCTATGTGGTTACTGGGGATCGAACTTAGGATCTTGTGCTTGCCAGGCAGGCGCTGGAACCACTGAGCTAAATCTCCAGCCCAAGAGGTGACTTTTTTTTTAAGCAAATATACTGGGGGTTGAACTCAGTGATGCTCTACCACTCAGCAAGATCCCCAGCCCTTCTTATTTCAAGACATTTTCACTGCCCAGGCTGCCTTCAGAGTTGTAGTCCTGTTTTGATCTTCTGAATCACTGGGATTACAAGGGTGCACTGCTACACCCTACTGGAGATGAACTTTAATAAATACACCTTTTTTTTTTTTTTTTTTGAGACAGGGTTTTTGTAGTTCAGGCTGGCCCTGAGCTCACTATGTAGTCCAGGCAAACCTGGAACTCAGCGATCCTTCTGTCTCTGCCTTCCAAGTGCTAAGATTACAGGCGTGAGCCACCACGTCCAGCACTATAGTATGTATTACTGATTGCTGGTGGTGTGTTTCACCATGGCCGGTATTGTATGTGGTTACCAGGAATTGAGCCAGAGACCTTGCACTTGCTTGGTAGGTGCCTGAACCACTGAGCCAAATCTCTGGCCAAAATACACCTTTTGAAACACTTAAGTGTCCAGTATTTGAGCTGGAGATTTAGTTCAGTGGTTCTGGTGCCTGCCTAGCAAGCACAAGGTCCTGAGTTCGATCCTGGTAACCATATACCACAATGCCGGATGTGGTGACACACCCACCAGTAATCAGTACCACACACCACAATGCCAGGCATAGTGCCTCACGCCTCTAATCCCAGTACTCAGGAGGCAGAGGCAGGAGGATTGCTGAGTTTGAGGCTTGCCTGGGCTACATAGTGAGCTCAGGGTCAGCCTGAACTATAAAGCGAGACCCTGTCGCCAAAAAAAAAAAAAAAAAAAAAGGAAAGGAAAAAAACAACAAGAAGAAATCCAATATTTGAGGGAAAAAAAGAATCCAATATTTTACATTGAAACTCCAGTGCGGTGGCCTTCAAAACTTATCTCTTTGTTTATTTTTACAGATTCCTTACCTAAGAAAAGTTTTAACAGCCATTTCTAGTATGCATTCATTATGGCAGGTATGTAGTTTTTTAGAGTAAATTCATTGCACTTAATTGTTAGGCTTGTTGGCTTTGTGACCCTGGACGGAGCAGTAAAGAACAGAGCACATCCGCGGCAGGGTGCTATTCACACCCTCCTCCTGGAAGCCAGGGCTTTCCTGGGTTCTCAGGGCCTCACGAGTCACATCTTCATTCATGCTTTCACCACACTTCGGCTCCGCTCTAACACTGGCCTCGGTGTGGCTCACTTTGTTACCTTCGGGCTGTCCCTCCTAGACCTGAGAGATCTCTAAAGTCAGAGCCCCTGTCTTATTCATCTACTCCAGTTTTGCAAGCTGTGTGCTCAGGTAATCACTATACATATACATGGTCATTTATTCCTAATTTAATAAGTTAGAATAGTATGAAACTTCTGCTGCATAGATTCTCTTTGTCTCTCTTCGTATTATATCCCCAGACGTCAGCGCCGTTTATGGTTTCACAGGTATCCTCCAAAGCTTTCCTGTCATTACCCAAGCATGTGGGTGTGTGTATATATGTACATTTTGCACATCTAAATCCAGTCACATTGTAGACAGAGCATTGTGTACATGACCTGGGGGATCGTTCCAGATCAGGACCTACAGATCTAGTTCTTTTGTTTGTATGTTTGTTAAGCTAAAATTCAACATTTTAAAGTATATAGTCAAGTGGTGTTCAGAAAGCTGTGCAACTACAACCATCATCTAGTACTACAACATTTCCCTTAGTCCTAAAACTAACTTCATATCCATTGGTAATCAACCCCTTCCCTGCAGGCCCTAGGAGCCACTCATCTATTTTCTCTGTATGGATTTATTTGTTCGGGATATTTCCTCTCAATGGAATATGCAGCTTCTTGTATCTGGCTTCTTTCCCTTCATATATAATACTACATGGTAGTGTGTGTATTAGTACTTCATTTCTTGTATTGCCAAATAACATTCCATTGTAGAGGTACATGGCTGATGATTGATACTCATGGGGGGATAGGTTTTAGGATGCCACCACAATCCTGCAGATAGCAAAGCCTTCTATTATCAAGTCCCTTATATGTCATGCCATCCTATTTGCGTAGGCTCTCTGCACACCTCCCATACCTAATACAATTTAATACCTAATACAATTTTGATGTCATTGTTAGGCTATATATAATCCATCTATATATTTTATTTTATTTTATTTTTTTTAATTTTTTGGAGGGGTCATGCTGTATCCTTTAGGAAACTGTGACCCAAAAAAGCTGGTATGTATTCAGCAGGGTCGTAAATGTTTTTGATATATATTCATGGTTGAAGACTCTAAGGATATGGAAGGCCAGCTACACTACATTTTATTTATCCATTAAGCATTTAATGGACATTTAGTTTGTTCCCACTTTTTGGTTTTTATGAATTATGCTGCCATGAACATTTTTGGGCAAGTTTTATGTGGACATGTGTTTTCAATTGAGTATATACCCAGGAATGGGATTGTTGGCTCACAGGTATCTGTTTAGCCTCTTACAGTATCTCATTATTTAAGTTTATTTTGTTCATTTTGGCATGCTGGGCGTTGAACCTGGGGTCTTGCATGTATGTGGTGGGCAGATGCTTTATCACTGACCTACATCCCCAGCCTCTCTCCTTGTTTTAAATTCTTAATTATTTCCCGTAACATGAAATACAGTATGCTGGAAGTTAGTTAACCACTCCTCCATTGGTGTTCTTTCAAACCCTTTTTCTTGAAATGTTTCTGTTTCCTTCTCTTAACCCATGGCCTGACATACAGTCTGGGACATAATAGGCTTAGCGTGAATTTCATTTTCTGAGTTGAGCTCTGGCACTTTGTAGCTAACAGAACAACAACAAGCCAGTCAAGGTTATATTAAAAAATTCTGAGATGTATCATTATGCAGAAAATTTTACTGGAATCTTAATCCTCTCAGACAGGAAAATACCAATTTAGGGTTTTGTTTTAGCATCCAGAGTAATAAGCTTTCAATTTATGGCTCTGTGACTGCACAATAGAGTTTGTACCACTCCAGACGTGCATTATTTAATCCAGTTGTTTCCACAGGTTCCCTACTTCGGCAAAGCCTGGCAGCATGTGATACAGATACCACTCCTGTCAGGTACTTTCCTGCCCTCTGGAACACCAGCACCAGTGTGTTGTGTCTGAGTGCCTGTGTGTAGCGTTGTTTTTTCTTTTCAGCCTCTTGTCCTTTAAGGCCCAGCCAGTTAACAGATTGCTGTAAGAGTCTCATCGGTGTCCTAGAGTAAGTAATACATTGTTCTACCTGGAAAATAAAATCTGTTGCTCATAAAATTATTTCCTGGCAGACATCTCTGAGCGCAGCAGAAAGCCCCCCGCGGTTTTGCTTCTGTGGGCTCCTAAGTTTTGAATCACATAGCACTGAGTGGGTGAAAAGGCTGTGTCCTCGCTCCCGGGTGTACCTGCCCCTCTGACCATTCCGCCCAGCAGCTGCCGGTTTGCTCAGTACCTGCTCAGCTGCTGCAGGGTCTCCGTGTTCATGCCTGAGTCTTATCACACTCACTCATGGGCCCAAAGAGCCAGCATGTGATACCGGCAATTTTATTACAGTACATTGTTATAACTTTTATTATTAGTTATTATTGCTGACCTCTTATTGTCTCTAGCTTATAAATTAAACTTTATCAGAAGTTTATGTCTATGAGGGAAAACATAGTAAATGTAGGGTTTGGTGCTGTCCAGGTTTCCGGTATATAATGGGGTTCTTGAAATATACCTCCACGGTATATCCTTTTTATGGGAAACTAAGCATCACATTTTTTGGTTTATTTGTGACCAGGCCTTGCTCATGCCACGCAAGTGCTGCACCACTAAAGTATGTCCTCAGTGCACCATTTTGTTCTTACAGCAAAATATTTGTTATTTTTACATTGTCTGCTTTCCATGTACAGTGCTTTCCAGTTTCCTAGTAAACTGATACTCACTAAGCATTTCTCTAAACTTGGTACCTGGTGTTAGTGTAGGTGTAAAATGCCTTTTATGACTCCCAGTCTTGGAAGTCCTGGAGCCGTGTCTCATAGATTTTGAATCTTCTAAGAGTTGATCGTGGCCGGGGATTTAGCTCTCTGGTGATACGCCTGCCTTGCAAGTGCAGGGTTGTGAGTTCAATCCCTGATACCACAAAAAAAAGCATTGATCTTAAGTGTATGTATGCTTGCTGGTTTAATTGCAGTAGT
>PVIC010058724.1:0-10298 GCA_004025085.1 Thryonomys swinderianus | reverse complement strand
TTGTTTAGTTGGTTAGGGGTTTTTTGGTTTGTTTCTTGAGACCATGTCTCACAATGTAGTCCAGGCTGTCCTCAAACTCAGCATTCTTCCTGCCTTAGCCTCCTAAGTGCTTGCATTATAGGTGTGTTTCACCTTCCCGAGTTTATATTGTTATTCTTCAGTCCTTAGTATACCTACCATGGAAATCTTTTTTTTTTTTGCTTTTTGAGACAGGGTCTCGCTTTGTAGTTCAGGCTGGCCCTGAGCTCACTATGGTGCCCAGGCAAGCCGCCGCGAACTCAGCAATCCTCCTGTCCCTGCCTCCCGAGTGCTGGGATGACAGGCGTGAGCCACCACGTCTGGCATTGTGGTATGCGGTGTTGATTGTTGGTGGGCGTGTCTCCACGCCCAGCATTATATGCGGTTTCCGGGGATCGAACTCAGGGCCTTGCGCTTGCGAGGCAGGCGCCGGAACCACTGAGCTAACCCTCCGGCCCTACCATGGAAATCTTGTTTCACATATGGAAAATGCTTTTTCAAAATGCTATCATTTATCCTTTCAAAAGAATCTGCAAAAATTTGTCTTACTATTCCCAAATGCTTCAGTGTCTTTTCCCAATGTTTTGCCTTGACTGTATTTTGCTCTTCTTTTCTCCTTTTGGTATCAGGAATCGAACCCAGAGCCTTGCACTTGCTGGGCAGGCACTGTATTCCTGAGCTACATCCCCAGCCCTGCATAGGCCTCAAGTACCTTTTTTTTGTCCTTTCAAGACAGGATCTCTCTGTGTAGTTCAGATGGGGTTTGAACCTTGAGTTCCCTTTCTCAAATGAAGAAAGTGGATTATTTAAGGGGGGCACCCTTGTAGATGTCACAAGGTGTTTACATATGTATTTGTTCTCCGATGTCCAGGTATTAAGAATCAGCTCTTAACATTTTATTCTTTCTAAGGCTACATCATTAACACTAGAAGGAGGACGATTAAAACGAACTCCACAGCTAATCCATGGAAGAGATTATGAAATGGTCCCAGAACCTGTATGGAGGGCCCTTTATCATTGGTATGGAGCAAACCTGGCCTTACCCCGACCAGTAAGTATAGTCAATAGTGCATTATATAAAGACTAATCATAGAAGGGGGACTTCTATTACTTTTCTGCATGAATCTCACTGTCCTACAATAGCAAAATACACAGAACCTGTTCATATTAGTTGAACAAGTAAGTTTTAGTCCCTTCACATTTATTAATTCATTTAATATTTAAGAAACTATCAGATATTAACCATACTACAGTATGTCTATGGAATGGAGTAGATAACGCGGAGTAGAACAATAGTTGCTGGACTAAGTAAAGTAAGGAATTTTGAGATTAGACTGTTTAAAAAAAGCAAGACATAGCCAGGCGCGGTAGCTCACGCCTGTCATCCCAGCACTTGGGAGGCAGAGACAGGAGGATTGCTGAGTTCGAAACTTGCCTGGACTACATAGTGAGCTCAGAGCCAGCTCAAACTACAAAGCGAGACACTGTCTCAAAAAAAAAAAAGCAAGACATAATCTAAGGTAATGTAGACTTTAGGCTTGAGATTAAGGAAGCAGAGGGCCAGTTCAAAAAGTTCAGAAAGTAGTCTAGAGGTTACGTCTCAAATTGTTGTTCTCATTAATTACACAGGCATCTAGTTAAAAATTGGTTTCTTCATAGCTTTTTTTTTTGTGTGTGTGTGTGTGTGGCTCATCTTTTTGAAGGAGGGGCACATAGAAGGTAACAATATATAATAGAGATTAAAAGCTTTGATTTGCAATATAATGCTCTAAAATAATTGAAGGGATTTGGACTTCCCTGTATGGCATCCTTATTGTGTTTATATAGGAAATAGTAGAAGTCATGACCCTGGACTTCACTTTTTACATTATCAGTGTAGTAAAATACCTTATAACAAGGAATTTGTATGGTTCTTCTTTGTTTTTTTGGTATATCAAGAAATGCTCTTGGGGGCCGGAGGGTTAGCTCAGTGGTTCCGGCGCCTGCCTCGCAAGTGTAAGGACCTGAGTTCGATCCCCGGTTACCACATATAATGCTGGGCGTGGTGGCTCACGCCTGTAATCCCAGCACTCGGGAGGCAGAGACGGGAGGATTGCTGAGTTTGCGGTGGCTTGCCTGGGCACCATAGTGAGCTCAGGGCCAGCCTGAACTACAAAGCAAAGACCCTGTCTCCAAAAAGCAAAAAAAAAAAAAAAAAGAAATGCTCTTGGTTGAGGATTTAGCTTAGTGGTTCCAGGTCTTTAGACATGCTGGGTGTGGTGGCTCATGCCTATAATCGCAGCATTTAGGAGGCAAAGGCAGGAGGACTGCTGAGTTCGAAGCTTGCCTGGGCTACCTAGTTAGCTCAGGGCCAGCCTAAACTACAAAGTGAGACCCTGTCTCCAAAAACAAAAAAGAAAGAAAGAAAGAAACAAATGCTCTTACAGTGGGTGGTATATGCCTATAATCCCAGTACTCTGAGAGTCTGAGGCAGGAAGATAGCAAGTTTGAACCCAGGTTGGGCAATTTGGCAATAGCTTGCCTCAAAATAAAAAGTAAAAAAATGAGCTGGGGATATAGCTCCATACAAAGGCCCTGGGTTCACAAGAGAAGAAAAGAAAAACCTCATGTTTTGAGAATAATGTTTATGTTTAGCACACCACCTGATTCATCATAAATATCAATAAGTGCTGTTGCTTTTATCAACATTGTTATAATTAAACATGAGTATTTACAGAGCCTCCAAAAAGATCGTGTTTTTACATTGATGTCAGATAAATACTTTAAATAATAATTTTACTGAATGAAGATTTACTGGCTTTGTAGTATTTTTTCATCTCTGGATATGATGAATTTGTCTGATTCCAGGAAAAATTGCTTTAAAAAACTTGTAAAATAGCAGAAAGCACTAATATTTACTATACAAAGGTTTGGGCTTTTTTTTTTTTTTTTTTTTGAGGCAAGGTCTCACTTTGTAGTTCAGGCTGGCCCTGAGCTCACTATGTAGCCCAGGCAAGCCTTGAACTCAGTAGTCCTCCTGTCTCTGTCTCCTGACTGCTGGGATTACAGGCGTGAGCCACCATGCCCGGCAGTGTGGTATGTGGTATTGATTGCTGGTGGGCGTAAGTCTCCATGCCCAGCATTGTATGTGGTTACTGGGGATCGAACTCAGGACCTTGTGCTTGCGAGGCAGGCACCGGAACCACTGAGCTAACCCTTGGGCCCCTAGCTTTAAATTATTTAAAGTAATTGTTGAATATTCTTTTTTCCAGACATGTAATGATCTCTTTGAGGTAAATTTCTATCAGTGAAATTGCTACATGAAATGATATATTGTGATACATATTATTACTTCTGTAAAGAGTACACTTTAGTTTTGTTTTATTTTTTTGATGGTACTAGGGTTCGAACTCGGGCCCTTGTGCTTTCAAGGTAGGTACAGGACCACTTGAGCTAAGTCCCTGGCTACACCTTAGTTTTTAGATGAAGGGATTGTTTTGTATGCTGATAATAAAGTTAACAAATTTATACACAATATTTAAATGTAAGTGAATGGATGTATAGATGCATGTGCATATGTATGTATATATAGAGAGAGAATCTCCTTAAGATGTAATTTCATTACAAAAGTCTCATCTTAATCTTGGAGAAAATACATTTTATCAACCGTAATTACCATTAAGATCAGAGAGGTTTTGGGCCGGAGGGTTAGCTCAGTGGTTCTGGCGCCTGCCCCGCAAACGCAAGGTCCTGAGTTCGATCCCTGGTAACCACATATAATGCTGGGCGTGGAGACACGCCCACCAACAATCAACACTGCATACCACAGTGCCGGGCGTGGTGGCTCACGCCTGTAATCCCAGCATTTGGGAGGCAGAGACAGCAGGATTGCTGAGTTCGCGGCGGCTTGCCTGGGCACCATAGTGAGCTCAGGGCCAGCCTGAACTACAAAGCGAGACCCTGTCTCAAAAGCAAAAAAGAAAAAAAAAAAAAAAAAAAAAAGATCAGAGAGGTTTTTGTTTTGTTTTGTGACAGGGTCTCACTGTATAGTTCAAGCTGACCTCAAACTCGAAGGGATCCTCCTGCCTCTGGTTTAGAGTGCTGTGATTATAAGCACTAGCCACCCTCCACACCTGGCTAGCAAAGTTGTTTTCATGTAGTCTTAAAAGCTGTAATTGCTGAATTCTTATTCTTTTCAAAAAACTAAGTGATTTCATAAGCAATTGTGGTTAGCTTTGTAGTGGTCAGAATCTAAGAAAGGTAGACAGGTTTTATTTCTTCCAGTGGTCTTAGACATTAGTAGTGAGGTTTTTTTTATTGCTGTCTTTTAAATACATGTTAAAAAGATCCCAACTTTAAGTCTTTCAACCTTCCATACTGTACCATATCAGAACATATGGAGGACTGTTAAATGTGAGATTAATAACAGTTGTGTAGGATTTTCTGTTCTAAAGAATTTGAATGTTGGGCTGGAGATTTAGCTCAAGTGGTACCATGCCTACATTGGAAGCACAAGGACACAAGTTCAATTCCCAGTACTGCAAAAACAGAATTTGAGTGTTAACCATTCTGTCTTGTTACAATATAAAACTGATAATATTCTGATTTTAAAACTAACATTATGTTGCCAGGAGTGGTGGCTCACGCCTATAATCCCAGCACTTGGGAGGCAGAGGCAGGAGGATTGCTGAGTTCAAGGCTTGCCTGGGCTACACAGTGAGCTCAGGGCCAGCCTGGACTACAAAGCGAGACCCTGTCTCAAAAAACAAAACAAAACAAAAAAAACCTAACATTATGTTTTGATATGAATGTTTTCTTATGTGAGATTAATAAGCAAGGTATTTGGAAAGAGCTACAGTGGCCCCTTGGGTTACAACTGGCCTGACTTATGAACAACTTGAGTTATGACTATAATTTTGGCTTTAACTTATGGACAAAGTGTTGAGCTATGAACTGAATATCAGCCACTTGTGCTTCTTCCATACGGTCTCAGAGATTTAACCCTTACAGAGTTCTGGAAGGAAAACATGACAACATCCTTTTTTTTTGTGTGGGTTAATTAAGAAATCCTCAGCCAGTGTCTCTTTAAGGACACTGAGATCTGCCTGGAAGAAAGTCTGGCCTAAAGTTATATAGGAGAGAGAGTTTGAAGGCTGTGTAGAGGAGCCTGAACCTTCAGTTGACCAATTTGAATTACAAACAGTCCTCTTTAAAGAATTGAGTTCTTAAATCAAGGACCCACTATACTTAAAAACCTTATTATAACTGTGCAACTTAAGTGTTATGCAATCACTTTTGTTTTTTATCATAAAAAAGTCAACAGGTAATAATTTTTTTACAAAAATAGTTCTATCAATACTAACAAAAAAAAATTTAAGTGATTTACAGCGCTCATTCTATGTGTTAATAAAAGAGATGTTTTAAAATAATACCAATAAGAAGATTTTGTAAGAGTTAGTACCCTCGTCCATCATTAGAAATCGTATAAATCGCCAAACTTTGGGTGACAACAAAATTATGTAAACAGTAGTGACACGAACACTTCTATAGGTTTGGGTGTGTGAGTCTAGCTCTATAATTTGTCCTTAATAATTTAAGTCATTTATATGTAGTACATGACATGTGAAAGAGTTACAGTGTGAGAGTAGTGGAATCATAGATACTATTTAAAGTTTTTTTCTCCTTTTAATTCTGTTATTTGCTTTTAAATGACAGAGAAAAATACTAATAAGTATTTCTAGTCTTCAAAGATGAGATTAGGCACAGAAGGTACGAGTATTTAAACCTATGTAACAAACATACAGGAGTTTCAGTAATTTGATGAAATATAGGTCGTGAACTTGTTTAACAGTTTAGTTTGAAGGTAGACCTCAGAATTTGGATTTAAAATGCCAAGGTTTGTTTCTTCTTTTAGAGCCATTGCTTTTTATCATGTCTAATAACAGGTAATTAAGAATAGCAAAACCGACGTCCCAGAGCTGGAATTATTTCCTCGATATCTTCTTTTTCTGAGACAGCAGCCTGCGACTCGGACACAGCAGTCTAACATCTGGGTGAATATGGGTATGATGAGCCTGAGAATGTTTCCTCAGCATTTACCAAGAGGTAACTTAAGAATGCAGCAAGAATACCATCTGTTCCTAAAAAAGTAAAAATAGAAGCCAAGTTGCTCAAAGTCGGTGCCACTTTACTAGCTTGCATTCTCATCTGCTTTCATACAGAATCACTGAATCATTTGTGGGGCTTTGATCTGTGGTCATGCACAAGAATGGGTAGAAGCAAAATCCCAGTAGCAAATTGAGAAAGGGGTTGTTTTCTTTTTCTAGTTTTAAATTTCTGAAAGTAGTAAGTAAAAATCTGTTCCACGTACTTCTTTGAGATAAACTGCAGTTAATGATTGCTAGACTTAAGTTATAACCTATCAGTCATTGCTAATCTTTTCGACTCCATTCAAATGTGTAGGAATTGCTTTGGCATTCTTTTTTTTTTTTTACACAAAATGTGATGCATTTATCATGTTAGATCTAAGAATGGTTTATAGAGTCAGATAATACAGAGCAGATATTTAACTTTGAAAACAAAAGCTATACATTGCCTTTTAAAAATGCCAGTCTTAACCCCCCAAAACAAGGAAAAATACCATTCCTATCAAATGACATAAATAAGTTTCCATTTTAACATATAGTATGTCAAATGTTACCTTGATTTCTCTCTACAGTTAAATTTTATTGATAAGCAATACTTTATGCTTTTGTCTTGCAATTATTTGAAATTATTTAGCAGTAAATAAATAATGAGTTCATCCATTTACAAAGTCCCAGACTTTTTTCAGGAATGTTATATACCATAGTATGCAAGAGCTACTTCTAAACCACCAACTTTATATTAGCAATTTAAGCAAGGTTAATTTTATGTCATCTTTAAAAGATTATATTCGGATTCTAGGGCTGGGGATTTAGCTCAGTGGTTCCAGCACCTGCCTTGCAAGCACAAGGTCCCTAGTTTGATCCCACGTAACCACATACCACAGTCCCTGGCATGGTGACTCATACCCACTACCAATCAGTATCTCACACCACAATGCTGGGCAGGTTGGCTCACACCTGTAATCCCAGCACTCGGGAGGCAGAGGCAGGAAGATTGCTGTGAGTTCCAGGCTTGCCTGGGCTACATAGTGAGTTCAGGGCCAGTCTTAACTACAAAGCGAGACTCTGTCTCAAAAAACAAAAGAAACATTCTATATGAAAACACTTCTACATCTTGTTGCTAAGAATTACAGCAAAACAGTGCCCTCTACCTAACAAAACTTCATCTTTGCAGAAAACATCAAAATCAATGAACAGTGAAATAATATCTCTGATTTAATTTTCTTTGGAAGTATTAGCTTGCTTCCAAAGCTATTTCTTGTTTTACTTTCTTTGAAAGATAATATAAGAAGGTTCAAGGATTTAGCTCAGTGGCACCATGTCTGCCTTGCAAATGCAAGGTCCTGAGTTTGATCCCCAGTCCTGGGGAAGGGGGGAATAGATAAGAGCCAAAATGTGTGGTTGCGCCAGGCGTGGTGGCTCACGCCTGTAATACCAGCACTCAGGAGGCAGAGACAGGAGGATTGCTGAGTTCAAAGCTTGCCTAGGCTACATAGTGAGCTCAGAGCCAGCCTGAACTACAAAGCGAGACCCTGTCTCAAAAAAAATGTGTTGTTGCACTTCTAGTAAGAATTTGTAATTCTTGTGCTGATCCTAGATTTTTGCTGCTTTGGTAAATTACCCTCATTTTGTTGGTGCTATTCAAAGGTAAAAAATCATGGATAGTAAGTGGCTGCCTGCTGGATGAGCTATGCTATAAAAAATATCTTGAACCAAAGTAAATTTTCTTAACTGTGGCATAGAACAAAAGAGATTGATTTGGACAGTATATTTGCATATGCTTCTGAATTCTAGACCTGGGTAATTCTGATTCTCCAAATTTATTCTTAATTTGAAATTTTGTTCCTCATTAATTAGCTGTGAAATCAATCATTAATCATTTTGAATTTATAAAAATATGCTTTCTTGCTGTAATCTTATAACTAATCCTCTGATATACAATTAGAAAAATTTGCTCTCTTTTAGGTTTTATTTTGTTTTCTTTTAGGAATCATTCTTTGCTTGCTGATAGTGAAGGTTGCGTTTTGTTCTGCCATAACATAATGTTCGTATTTCACAAGTATTTGGTTTATTACATCTGTTTTCTAGACTCTTATTCCTTTTAAAGTAACAAGTATATACAACTTCTGCCATAGTTACAAAGACTTAAGTGTGGTATTTTCTATAGACAAGTGTATGGAAAAGATTTTCTCAGATGTTTTCAGACTGCCTTAAATGAGTTAATTCTTAGAAGGTCTAAAAAAGCAGATGAAATTGTGTGTGGTAACAGGCTTATATAATCCTAGCTGTGGGGTGGGGGTAGAGGGGATTGGAATGTTTAAGACCAATCTGGACACTTTAACAAGACTCTCAAAATTAAAAATTTTAAAAGTTGGAGATGTAGCTTAGTGGTAGAATGTGCTTGCATTTGATCACCAGTACGGCAAATGCATAAAAAAATGAGTGAATACATGCTTATATACACATACATAATGCGTGCATGTATACAGATAATATTTTTCTCAGCTTTGCTTGGTAGGGGAATATTCACTAAAAGACATAGTGAATGGGAGAAATAAAGCTAGGTGACTACTAAATGGTAGAAAATTACTTAGAATGTGTACTTGGACCCTACAGGGATTATACTGATATGTTATTTAGGGGAGGCATTGCTCAAGAAAATATATCTTTGTGTAGGCAGACATGCCCATTTTATTTTATTTTTAAGGCTCCTTAATGAATTTTATTTTTTAGGTAAAAGCATGTTTTGTTTAGTTTCGATTGTTTGCTATTTTACATTAATGTAGTTTGAACCCAGGGCGTTTGCACAGAGCCCTTTTTTTTTTTTTTTTCCAGTTAAGGCTTTTTTGTTTTGTTTTGTTTTTTTGAGACAGGATCTCGCTTTGTAGTTCAGGCTGGCCCTGAACTCACTATGCAGCCCAGGCTAGCCTTGAACCCTTAGCAGTCTTCCTGCCTCTTCCTCCCGAGTACTGGGTTTACAGGCATGAGCCGTAACACCCGGCACTGTGGTGTGTGGTACTGATTGGTGGTTGGTGTGAATCACCACGCCCACTATTGTATGTAGTTACTAGGATCGAACTCAAGACCTGCACTTGCTAGGCAGGTGCTGGAACCACTGAGCTAAATCTCTGGCCCAGGAAGTTTTCTTTTTTTTTTTTTTTTTTTTGAGACAGGGTCTCGCTTTGTAGTTCAGGCTGGCTCTGAGCTCCCTATGTAGCCCAGGCAAGCTTGGAACTCAGCAATCCTCCTGTCTCTGCCTCTCAAGTGCTGGGATGACAGGCGTGAGCCATCACTCATGGCATTGTGGTATGCGGTATTGATTGTTGGTGGGCGTGAGTCTCTACTCCCAGCATTATGTATGGTTACCGGGGAATCAAACTCAGGACCTTGCACTTGAGAGGCAGGTGCCAGAACCACTGAGCTAACTCTCTGGCCCAGGAAGGTTTTTTTTTTTTTTTTGAGACAGGGTCTCGCTTTGTAGCCCAGGCAAGCCTTGAACTCAGCAATCCTCCTGTCTCTGCCTCCCAAGTGCTAGGATTACAGGCGTGAGCCACCACACCCGGCAGGAAGTTTCCTTTTTAAAGAACTTATTTTTGATTTTCATAATTTCTTCTCATTTTTCCTCCATCTCTTTTGAAGTATGTAATTATATTTGATACAGTTTTTGTTCACTTTTTTTACCCATATGTAGATCCTCCATAACCATAGATTCCTCATCTACAAAATCAGCTAATCTCAAATTTGAAATAATTCAGAATCATCTGTATTGAACATATACAAATATTTCCCTTGTCATTATTCCTTAAACAATACAGAGGTAGGCTGGGGATTTAGCTCCCCAGTGGCGCCAGTACCTGCCTTGCAAGCCCAAGGTTGAGAGTTCCCTGGTACCACCAAAAAAAAAAAAAAGGCAAAGTAACAATTATTATTACTTGTTATTTACATTGTATTAAGTAGCATAAGTATCTAGAGACAAACATCTATATTTTATGGCTGGGGATTTAGCTCAAATGGTACCGCACCAACCTTGGATGCACAAGGGCCCGAGTTCAATTCCCGGTACTGCAAAAAAAAAAAAAAATCTATATTTATTTGGAATCCATACTTACTTGGATTTCTTTTTTTTTTTTTTTTTTTTTTTTTTTTTTTTTTTTT
>PVIC010058723.1:0-10299 GCA_004025085.1 Thryonomys swinderianus | reverse complement strand
TTATTTCACCATGAACTGTTTCTCCTCTGCAGTGCCTCTGCCATGGCACTCTGCCTTGGGGTGACTATAAATTCAAACCTGTACAAACTACGAGCTGAGATAAACTTTTCCTCCTTTGCGTGTCCAGTATTTTTTCTCAGCAGTGAGAAAAGTAACTAAGACATTCTATCTTTGACTGAAGATCATCCGCTTCATCAGTTTCCCTTTGGGAAGTAGAGAACTTTTTTCAGTAATGCTACTGTTGCTGTAAATATGTTTGGGCCTTATTTTGAAGTTGATTTAAAAATCACTTTGTGAACCAAACAAAGAAACTGGTCTAATTATTTTAGAGTCACAACTCATCTTGTATTCAGTATGGGTTTACCTAACAAGATCATGCTTTATTCATCAGACTTGGCTTTAAATGACTGGGGGTGATTTTTCAGAAGTTAAACCTGTTTTTGGAAAGTAGAAATTGGCTATCATCAATGATAGTTTGAAAAAAAGGGGAGGGCATTCTCAGGCATTGTTTAAGAATGTAATTTGTACACTCTGTTTTGGAGAGTAATTTAGAAATGTTTATCATATCATAAATGAATCCACCCTTTCTCCCAGAAATTATACTTTTTGAAATTTATCCCACAGATACATTCATTAAAAATATAGGAAGAGCCTTGCACAGAATATTTACTGCAACAGGAAAAGATTAGGGGAAACGTAAATATGCAACAATGGAAGACAGGTTAAGTAATTGCAGAGTACCCGTAAGTTAGAACACAATTCTATCCTTAGTAAGAATGACACAGAGCTATATATTAAGTAAAATAACTAACTACAGAAGCTTGTACTACCACTTTTGCTTGAAAAATGGTGTAGGCACGTAATTTACAAACACACACGCACAAAGAGGTGCATGCAAGTGTCTTATTTTTTCAAGGAATTCAAGGAATGAAGACATTAATTCTAGAGAAGGAAACTAGAAAACCAAAGATAAAGTTTTAGAAGGAGATAATTTCTCATCTTGTAATATTTGAATCTTTAAAATATACTTTCATAAAACAAATAAAAAGGAATATGTGCTGGGCACAAGGTGACCCTCAGGCAATTTCTGAAAGTTCTAAACAGTAACAGTGTAATAAGTGTGTTATGATCTAAGATCTGCTACTGGAAGAGGCCTTAAGATGTAAAAACTTTATATATATATACATATATGTGTACATATGTGTATATATATTCTGTATATATATTCTAATATGTTTGTTGAAACAATGTTTATTGCTTTAACCTCATTTTACATAGAAATGCTGTATTAGAAGGAAGTTACTAAAGAGAAAAAAACTGTAATCCTTATACCTCGATGACTCCACAGGGCAGGAACCATATACATTTATTCACAGATAGAAGCTAGAATAATATTTGAGTCCCAGTCAGAGTTCTCAGTTGCAAGTAATGTGAACTCTAGCTAATTTAATAAGGAATGGAGCTTATAAAAAGAATGCCAGCCATTTGTCAGACTTCTGGGAGAGATAAAGAACCAGGCTTGACCTTATGTCGCCAGGATAATAGTTCAATCATTGTAGAGTAAAAATGCCACTACTGATATTGGTGAATTCAAGTTGTCAGAGTTGGGAGCTCACTCACATTGGTTCCTAGAGGGAGTGTAGGCACACATCACTTTGTTTTTTTCTGTAGGCCAGAAATTAGGTATATGACCAACAGTGAAATGTATTACTTATTCTGGGTGGGCATGTAACTAGCTAAAACTTTGACATTCTGTTCCAATAAGAGGGAAGAGAAAAGTGGATATCATAGGACAATTATCACTGTCCTCTAGACCTTTACTTCATGCTGAACTCAAATATGAGCTGGCAGAAAGGGATTGTGTCATCTCCATTGGGTATTGATGATAAAAAATAGACAACTTAAGCTTGAATCTATGGTTTTAAGTTTCTTTTTTTGTGCTGAATTGCAGAAAGCCATTGTAAAGTAAGAATCATTGTAAAGTAAGAGAATATTATATTTTTGTTTTTGGTTATTTTCTTATGGTCTTTATTAAATCAGTGAGCATGAATCTCCACATATGAGTCTAAGAATCTGCTAGCAGTTGGAATAAAGAACCCCTATTATATTACCTTTGGTATAATTACTTTTTTTAATTGAATTCTTTATTGGTACAATTTATATACATCTCACAATCATACATAACACTGGGGAATTTGCACCAATATATGACACAAGTTAATTCTCATTTTTACCCATATCCCTGCCCACCCCACCTCCCCACCCCCATATACATGCTCTTTTATTTTCTTTCAGAATCATATTTATTCCTTCCCCTCATTACATTCCCACACCAAATTTCCTTTGGAAATTTCCCATTCTACAAAAGCTGTCATACTTTTTAGAGCTCATTTGCATCTACAGGTGCTCATATCAAAGAGAAGATCCGGTATTTGCCTCTCTGTGATCTACTTATTTCAGTCATTAGTGTGTCCTCCAGGTATAATTATTTTTAAGTTTGAGAGTAGATCAAGTTATAATTTGATCTGAGTTTTTTTTGGAGACTAGTGAAGCCCATAAAGAGTTTCCTACAGTGTACGAGGAGCGGAGTAGAAAGGCCCTGTGTGTCAGCTTACCATTGCTGTGACAAATTACCTGAGAGAGACAGCTAGAAGGAGGAAAGGCATATTTTGGCTTGTGGCTTCAGATGTTTCAGTCTGTGGTTGCTTGGCTTGGTCACTTTGTGCCTGTAGCAAGGCAGTACTTTGTGTTGGAAGCATGTGGCAGAGGAACGTGTTCACTGAGGTCCCAGTGTCCCCTTCAAGGGCACTCCCTCAGTGACCTAACTTCTAGTAGGCCCAGCTTCTAAAGAGAATCGTTCTATAACCTCCCTCTAGTGTCATCAGCTAGGAACCAAACTTCAACATGAGAACTTTTGAGGACCATTTAAGATCCATACTGTACCAGATTCCAATGATGAAGCATCTTGACTGGAAAGGTCATTGTCCTGTGTTAGCAGGAAATTTCTATCTTCAGGAATATGATAAATATCCTGGCAAAGTTCTGGTTCATCTCAAACACAAAGTATCTATGAAAGCATGTTTTGTCTTTTGAGTATTTGTGTTTCCTTTCGAAGAAAATGACTATTGGATAATCTCTGAATTTCTCCAAGAATTTAATAATCTTTTTATCTTTGGGGTATGAGAATTTTTTCATACATGAAAGCCTGTCTAAATTGAGAAGGGGAGGTGGTAAATTCAGGGATATTAGAACTTCAGTAATGATCTATACTGAACAGTTCAGTTGTAAGAGTTTGTGGTGGAGGATAAGTTTGGATGCATCAAAAATGAAATTGAAGGTGCCTTTAAATTAGGAGCTTCACCATTACAACAAATTAAATATAAATACTATGACTTCTCTTAAATTCAGTGGAACTTCTGTTTTGATGAGTTTCTAGAAGCTATTGAACAATTTACACAAGCTGAAAGTCTCAAATATTCCCATAAGAAAATAATTAAGAAATAAGTGCACCAGCTCTTTAAAAAGAACTGAAAGTATTTATATTGAGAGCTAAAATGTAAATTATGTGCTTTGGCTTGCAAAAATACATTGCATAGGTTAAACAAAATGATATATTCTTTTGCTGTTGTTGATTTTTTTTGAGACAGGGTCTCGTTTTGTAGTTCAGGCTGGCCCTGAGCTCACTATATAGACCAGGCTAGCCTCAAACTCTCAGCAATCCTCCTGCCTCTGCCTCCTGAGTGCGGGGATTATAGGTATGAGCCACCACGGCCGGCATTGTGGTATGTGGTACTGGGGATCAAACTTGCGTATAAGGACCTTACACTTGCGAGGCAGATGCCAGAAACACTGAGCTAAATCCCAGGTCCCAAATGATACATTGTTATGAAAAGCATCTTTTATCATTTCTGGTGGAGTCTGAGGTTGGAATGTATTCATGTCTTTTCATGCCCCCCAAGGTCTTATTTGACTCTTGTTTTGCTTTCTATCTGAATTTTTCTTGAAATACTCGGAAAAAGGCTAGTTTTCAATATAATTCTCCTGGACAACCCTAGCTTCTGGGTTTTCCTTCTTTTGCCAGTTTTCTCCATTCTCCCCTTGCTTTTTGGAAAAACTGACTTTCCTCTGAAAAGACCCACTTCATGTTATTTTAATACTTGTTCCCCAAGGCTGTGGATGCTTAGGAAATTTGCTTCTGTATCCTGTCATCCAGGTTTTCCTCCCAACAGTATCACTGTGATGATAATTGTGTCATCTGGTTTGGGCAAATGGATTTTTCTTTGTTTGGAGGGAAGGCATTGCAATTACTCTTTCAATCTCCTTGTCTGTGTCTCCCTTTGTGTAGTACAGAGTTGTGATTTAAACAACAGAATACATATCATAATTATACTTCTCCCTAGGCAAGACTGACCTTGTATAGTACCCACAATTAAGTAGAACAAGGGTACAGATATGGCAGTAAATGACAAGGCTGAAGGTTAATTTAAATATGTGAGCCATTAAAAATTGAACAGTTTGCCTTTTAGCCAAGCTAAGGCACTTTATGAATCATAAATGGTTCTAAAATTAGAGATGAACAACAGATACCAAATTCAGAACCAACATTTTGCCTTATGTCAACAAAAGATTGGCATCACTCAGGACAAGATTGTCAGCTGTTGGTTCTCCCCATACTTTTATTTACTTACTTATGTATGTTTATTTTTTACTTTGATTTTTTGAGACATGGTCTCACTATGTATTCCAGGCTGGCCTCAAACTCATAGTGATCCACCTCGCTTGCCTCCTAATTGCTAGGATTATAGACACATGCCGCCATGCCTGGCTTCCTCTGTATACTTTTGAACAACCTCACCAATACCCAAATGATTTAAGCTTAAGATCTCAGAGTCTTGGCTTTTTTTTGTGTGTGTGTGTTTCATAATTTTGGCCACATGCGAGGTCTTGTCCACTCTTCTGTTGATAAATGTCTTAGCCAGCGGAGGACCTGTGTTTTCCTTTCAGTTCCTACTTCATACCCCTGGTTCTGGGCTCAGTGCACTGGTGCAGTCATCATTTAGCTCATTGTTTTGCTTCAGTCTGACTGGCTTCCTTCTGCCTGGTGTTCAACGCCATCAGTGGTCTCCTTGTGTTTATTAAATTCTGTGATCCCAGCTACAAAATCTTTTTCTGGTTCCTCACAGGAAAACCTTTGAACTTTCCAATTTAGCTTTTAAGGTTTTCTTTAATGTGACATAAATTTATCTCCTAGTCCTCTGCATGAAGTCGATTTCCAGAGAGGTGATTTCTCTACTTGTTCTTCTTTACCCTCTGCTCACATTGTCCTCTACTTACTGGACCCTGTGGCTCCGAGTTTGACCTGTCCCTTAAGGCACAACTCAGATTTCACACCTTGATGATGTCTTCCTTGTCCAATTCAGCCCACACTGGCTGTGCTTTCCCTGAGCTCAGAGACCGGTAGGATGTGGGAACTGCCAGATGCTGACTCGGGGCCAACCTAAGTATCCCCGAACGTGGGGCACTCTGCTTGGTGCAGTGATGAAACAGAAGGCATCTGAGGCCCAGGTCGTTGCTGGGAGATGGGGACCAGGTGTCAGGGTCTTATGAGAACCTATTATTATCAGCATAGCTGTTTACAGCACTGGATAACTTTCTGACTTATACCGATTATTTAATACTGTGATTCCCAAGTTTAATTCTTTAGTGACTTTGTAAACTCTTCAAGGATGAAGATCACCCTTTCCTTTACATTTTCATCTCTCTAAGGACTAAGTCATAGCAGATCAGCAGTTGAGAGCCATAACTGAGGGAAAGTTTTCTGAAAGTACCTGCATTTAAGTGCTATGTCTGAACAAAAACATAAGTTTTAGAGGAGGGAGCAACCTTTTATTGAAGACCAACCTTGGTTAAGAACTAACTCTTGAAATACCTTTTTTTCTAGTTCCTGTTTAAAGCACTGTTTTTATCTCAAATTTTCCAGTTAAAAGTGTTTTTTGAGTATGTGTCTGATTTGTACATTTGTATTGAAAGGATTAGGACTTACCTTTCTTTTTCCTCCAAAGTGGTTGAATTTCACCTGCTGCCTGTCTCCTACTTCATAAAGTAGCCAAGGTGGCAATTAGACTAAATCCCATTGATTCTTGTTCTGACATTTGGACTTACAGCATCAAAAAATCATTTAAAATTTTGGAAATGTGTCCTATTTTTGCAGGCATGGCTGTGGAGTACATATTTTATAAATTTTCCTGTAGAACAGGAAAATTTCCTGTTGAGTCAGGAGTTTAATTGGTGGATTCAAATTTAAAACTTTCAATAGGCAATCACTATCATCCCATATTCAATGCCTAACCACAGGGTACTTGGCACTGTGAGCCACACTGCAAATAATGGGTCCTTTCCAATTGTACCTAAAATATACTTAGCTGATTTACTGGAGTGACAACTCTCATCCGTGTGGTATTAGAGCACTTTGAAGTGGCCAAAGTTCTGATTTGCTTGACTTGTTAAAAACCACTGAACAATTCTGACCCCAGGAGGTAAAGGGGGCAGGATCTGAGTCACTCGAAGTATGTCGAGAGTCCACTTTGGATGAGAAGTCTGTTTAGATCTCGCTCCTTAATTTAACACTACAAGACCTGCACATTTTCCTTGTCACCTTGGGAATGGCTCTTAATGCCTCTTCTTCATCCTTTTCTCCTTACCAGCTTCTTTACCAAGATAGCTATGAAATCCCTCTTGTTGCCTTTTATGGCCCTAATCTACACATTCTGCATAACATATCCCTATCACATTTGTCTCTCTCAAACTTCTTCGATCATACCAGTGATGATGGTTTGGTACAGGAAGTCAGAATTTTTGGCCTTCTAGAACAGGAAGTAGGAAAAGTTGGGATTTCTCCACATGCTCAGAGTTAGGTCTTTGTGAATGTGGGAGGCCTTGCTTCTTCCTTACATCTCTTGCGGGTTGGGGTTCAGAAACTCAGCAACTAGGAAGGAATGTAGGGCTTCTAGTACCAAGTTAATGATCTTTTCTTAAAATTTATTAGAATTCTGTGCTTTGCCTCCATAAAGGTGTTTAGGAATTATCTGCTCCTGCATTTTTTCTTACACCTTTACATGTCATGAATGACTGAACTCAGTTCCAGAGCCCAGGGTTACCTGACCCAGTTTAATCAACTCTTAGTGCAAGATGCTTGACCCTGAAATCTCCTTCCTACTTTTATCACTCTTTTGGCTATAGAGAACTTTCATAGCCAGATTCCCCCAATAATATTTACCTCTTAAAACTCTCCAACCCAGCTTGCCGTTTTGAACAGGGCAGACTTTGTAATAATAGTGTTGTTTCTCTCTTTGCTGTAAGTATGTTATTCATCTCTACCCCATTATTGATTTTGGGCTGGGTTGTTTGGCTTCTTTTGGCCAATTTAATGTGGACAAATGTGACATACACTATGTTCTTAAAGAAACTGAATTTCTGCAAGCTTTCATACATTTCTTCTGCCTCAAAAATAATGTTATGGTTTGATCTAGAATGGCCCCCAAAGACTCATATATTGGACTCTTTGTGCCTAGTGAAGTATTGTTCAGAGATGAACCTTTTGAGGATTGAGTATATCATGAGGGGTCTCATCTCATTAATGTAATAATGCACCGTTGGGTTTAGAATGTAATGGGTTATTGGAGGTGACGGGAGCTTGAGATGGGACCTAACTGAAGGGACTGATTGTTGTGAGCATCAGCTTGGGGATGATATCTTGTCTCTGTTCCCTTCTTTCTCCATCTTTTCTTCTTATCCACCATGAAATGAGCCATTCCACCATATACGTCCCACCATGATGTTCTGCCTCACATGTAGGGCTAGAAACAAAGGACCCAAGTGACCATGGACTAAAACCCCTGACACCATAAGCCAAAAACAAACTTTTTTTTTTTTTTTGAGACAGGGTCTTTGCTTCGTAGTTCAGGCTGACCCTGAGCTCACTACATAGCCCAGGCAAGCCTCAAACTTAGCAATCCTCCTGCCTCTGCCTCCTGAGTGCTGGGATGACAGGTGTGAGCCACCACACCAGGCACTGTAGGGTGTGGTGCTGATTGTTGGTGGGCATGAGTCACCGCACCCAGTGTTGCTGTATATAGTTACTGGGGATTGAACCAGGTATTTTGCACTTGTTAGGCAGGTGCTGGATCCAGTGAACTAAGTCTCTAGCCCAACAAACTTTTTTTTTTTAAAGTTAGTTTCTCCCAGGGTTTTTATCGCAGTGATGAAAATGTTTGCTTATTGGAAACAGTGGCTGCTCTTTAGCTTGAGTCCTAGGTGAGGAAATACGGCACTACAGTTTGCCTAAAACATGAACACTGAACAGATGTTTATTGTTGTAAACCTTTGGGACCACAGGAATTATCCCCTATAAGACTCACCAATAAATCTATTTTCTCTCTTGTTCACTTTGGTTCCTAAAATAGATTAAATTCTTGTAGTTAGTTAATTCAGTGCCAAAGAAATTTAACAGATTGTCTTTTCTTTTTTTAAAACAGTCTGACCACATAGTTCATGCTGGCCAAGAACTCACTATGTCACTATATAGAGCCCAGGCTGGCCTTGAACTCAAGGCAGTCCTCTTGCATCAGCCTCCCAGTACTAGGATTACAGCCATGCACCACCATGCCTGGCCAACAGATTTTATTTTTATGACCACAATTTTGCTGGATAAGCCAAACAAATACACAAATAAGCAAGCAAACTCTTCCAACCCCGGCCTTTCTTGAAATCCCTTACTCCCATACAGTGCCCTAGGATATGTCACTGTTATTAAGGGGGCTGCAGGACCCAGGGTAGAAGGCTCAGCTTGGATGGCATCACCCCACAGACAGGACCCAGTCTGGTTAGTGGCACTCATGCTCAAGCCGTGAGTCTTCAGCAGCTGCTTTGTTGTCCTTAGAGGTGTTGGGAGGCAAAGCCTGGGCTCCTCTGCTCTTGGGAAAACAGATCTTTCTCTCTCTACTTTCCACTAATCCAGACGCACCTCTTCTTCCAAACTTCTACAAGAAATCTAGTCTTCGGTGTGACACTCTCTTCACACAAAAGTTGGAAAGCCATGTAGGCTTCTGCTTCTGTGCTGGACACCTGTGCCCCAAAGCAAGGAACGTAGAGCTGACTGTACCTTCTTGACTGAGGGGGGCAAGAAAGGGAAAAAAATAAGAGAACAAAAATAAGTTGTGTTTTATATTGTTATTCAACCACATGTCCAGGTTACGCCAGAGTTTCTCAGTTTTAGCACTGAGGACACCTGGGGCTGGATACGCTGCTGAAGCACACAGCAGTGCGGCCTCCCTGGTCTCCAGCTGCGGGGCGCCAGTCACGCTCGTCCCCCAGCTGCAGCAGCCACCAGGTCCCCAGACATTGCTCAGTGGTTAGGGGATGTGTGCATGTGCATACATGTGTGCATGTGTGTATACATGTGTACATGCATGTGTGTGTACATGTGTGTGTGTGGTGGGGGATGGTGCAGAAAATCCCGTCCCCTTGAGAAATACTGATTTGGTGAATGAACTAAGCTTTACTTTTTGCTTTCCCCAAGACTGAGCAGAGTACTGTAATAGATATTTTCTGATGGAGGGATCAAAGTAGTGGATTGCCTTTATAGTTTGACTGGGGGCTGCAATTCTTCTTCAGTGGGGAAGTGAAGAGAAACAAATGTGTTGCTCTTAAAAACATTTTCTCCTTCCCTACCCTTTTATAGGTATGCAATGTATATGGGTGAATGCTCAAACTAATTACTGTTAGTAAGCAATTCTAATGAAATTCTGAATTCAGTCACTCAACCAGCATAGTGATTAACACAAGGTTGGTTAGGGAAGAACATTTATGAAAAGGAAGAACAAAATAAATAATTTATGTCCCAAGGACTACAGTGCCTGGGAGGGTCTGAGTCAGTGGCAGAGTTTGTCACTGTCATGCTCCTAGAGTTCAGCGCTGGGGGGAGAGGATGAAGTCCCCACGCTACGGAAGCTGTATGCACTGCCAGGGATCCTTGGGATGCCCAACCATAGTGGAGGGAGCTTTTCCCTGGCAAGATGGAGATTTTGATACAGTGTTTTTTTTTTTTTTTTTTTTTTGAGACAGGGTCTCACTTTGTATGTAGTTCAGGCTGGCCCTCAGCTCACTATGTAGCCCAGGCAAGCCTCGAACTCAGCAATCCTCCTGTCTCTGCCTCCCGAGTGCTGGGATGACAGGCGTGAGCCACCACACCCAGCACTGTGATGTGTGGTATTGATTGCTGGTGGGCGTGAGTCTCCACGC
>PVIC010058722.1:0-10309 GCA_004025085.1 Thryonomys swinderianus | reverse complement strand
TTTTTTTTTTTTTTTTTTTTTTTGAGACAGGGTCTCGCTTTGTAGTTCAGGCTGGCCCTGAGCTCACTATGTAGCCCAGGCAAGCCTGGAACTCAGCAATCCTCCTGTCTCTGCCTCCCGAGTACTGGGATGACAGGCGTGAGCCACCACACCCGGCACTGTGGTATGTGGTATTGATTGTTGGCGGGCGTGAGTCTCCACGCCCAGCATTGTATGTGGTTTCCGGGGATCGAACTGAGGACCTTGCGCTTGCGAGGCAGGCGCCGGAACCACTGAGCTAACCCTCCGGCCCAAGTTCATTCTCATTTTTTCCCACAGCCCTACCCACCCACAACCCTCACCCCATATATACATGTGGTTTCTTTTTCACATCGTATTTATTTCCCCTACCACGTTCCCTTGGAATATTTCCTATTTCACAAAATCTATCATACATTTTAGAAAGTCACTAAAATTTTTTTTTTTTTTTTTTGGAGACAGGGTCTTGCTCTGTAGTTCAGGTTGGCCCTGAGCTCACTGTGTAGCCCAGGCAAACCTCGAACTAATCTTCCTGCCTCTGCCTCGAGAGTGCTGGGATTACAGGCATGAGCCACCACACCCAACATTGTGATATGTGGTACTAATATGCTGGTGGGCGTGAGTCACCATGCCCAGTATGGTATATGGTTTCCAGAGATCAAACCAGGGACCTTGCGCTTGCTAGGCCCATGCCAGAACCACTGAGCTAAATCTCCAGCCCATTGAACTAGACTTTTAATTACTTCCTAATGCTTTTTTTTTTTTTTTTTTTTTGAGACAGGGTCTCGCTTTTGTAGTTCAGGCTGACTGAGCTCGCTATGTAGTCCAGGCAAGCCTAGAACTCAGCAATCCTCCTGTCCCTGCCTCCCAAGTGCTGGGATTATAGGCGTGAGTCACCACGCCCGGCTTCCTAATACATTTTGAGCTCTTCCTTGCTTTTTCCCCCCCAACCTAATATCCCCTAGAGCAAATATAATTTAGGCAAACGTTCTGAAGGATAAAATGTTTTTGGAGAAGAAATAGGAGAAAAGGAAAAGTTTATCTTGGCCAAAAATTTCTAAATCATGATGTTTCTGCAGTCTCTTAAATGTTTACCCCATCAGATTTCTCTTTCTTCAGCCCTGAACCCCTAGGTCTTTACCCTGCATTCACTTGAGATTATAATCCTAATTCCACAATCTCTGGCAACAAGAACATGTCACTGGCTCTCTGCACACTTGTTTTAAGAATTCATCTCATTTCCAATAATTCCTCTTTTTTTTTTATGGGATTGAACTTAGGTTCTTGTGCTTTCAAGGTAGGCGTGGTACCAATTGAGCTAAATCCTCAGCATAATTCCTATTTTTTCTTCTAATAGTTATCACTTTTTTCATTTTTCCCACAATATCTATTTTATCCAAACTGGAATAAAATGGCTGGGGATTTAGCTCAGTGGTATCGTGCCTACCTTGGAAACAAGGGTCTAAGTTCAAACCCTGGTACTATAAAAGAAACAAGCAGCAAAACTAGAATATGAGTTGTTGGAGCCAAGCAGAAATAATTCTTAGCTGTATGCAGGTTATCTGTAGTTCTTCTTCACATAAACCTAAAACTCTTGCTTGCTGCAAAACCTAGTCCCTATGCGCTTAAGAGCCATCAGGAGTTACTCTTTCTGTCATTCAGATGAGAAAATTGAGACAAGTTATGTAAATTTCCTAGGACAGTTGACAGCAGTGCTCAGGATTCATAGAAATTTGAAGCAAGAAACAGGGGAAGAATTTATTTCAAGGAAATCTTTGTAAAGTTTTTCTAAGTTCACCAAACTAATTACCTTGTAGGCTAACATTCAAGGTTTTATAGCTCCTGGTACAGGACATTTTCATAATGTACCTTTCAAGAGGTAAAATCTATGTGTTACGGTGCAACTGTAGTGTTTTTACTTTAGTTATTTAAATTTGGGTTAGAGATGGAAGATAAGCATATAATGGAGCTGCCACAGGAGTACTTAATACAAGTTGGTCATGTTGGTAAAAAATTTAAGAAAACATAGTATTAATTTTCCTTCCCCATTTCCCCTTTTTACTATTTTGTAAAGTCATTTGTAGGAGAAGCTGAGGTATAGAAGTGCTTTTTCATTTCAACTTAGCATGTACAACAAATTTTTGAATAATCAGGTTCAGAAATTGAATCTTAAAAGGTGATCATGGGGCCGGAGATTTAGCTCAGTGGTTCCGGCGCCTGCCTTGCAAGCCAAGGTCCTGAGTTCGATCCTGGTAACCACATACAATGCTGGGCGTGGTGGCTCACACCTGTAATCCCAGCACTCGGGAGGCAGAGACAGGAGGATTGCTGAGTTCATGGAGGCTTGCCTGGGCTACATAGTGAGCTCAGGGCCAGCCTGAACTACAAAGCGAGACCCTGTCTCAAAAAAAAAAAAAAAAAAAAAGCTGATTGTGGATGGCATGCCCCTGTAATCCCATCAGTCTGGCAGGCTGAGACAGGAGGATCTCAGTTTCACCTCTGATCAAGCTGAGCAATTTAGAGACTTAGAGAAATGGAGACACTGTCTCAAAACAGAAAGTGATGTAGCTCAGTCTAAAGGTCCTGAGGATAATCCCATATATATAGCTACTTTTTTTTTTATAGTGAGGATTGAACTCAGGACCTTGTACTTGTGAGGTAGGTAGGTATGATGCCATTGAGCTAAATCCCTGGCCTGGCTACTTTTTTTTTTTTTTTTTTTTTTTTTTTTTTTTTGAGACAGGGTCTCACTTTTGTAGTTCAGGCTGGCCCTCAGCTCACTATGTAGCCCAGGCATGCTGCCGCGAACTCAGCAATCCTCCTTTCTCTGCCTCCCGCGTGCTGGGATTACAGGTGTGAGCCACCATGCCCAGCCATGGCTATTTTATTTTTAACTCTTGTTGAAATTTTTTGTGAAATGCTTTCTGTCTTAACTGAGTTAAATTATTCATTGATTCAATTAATGGATAAAATTATTGATCATTTAGTGTCAGATCTATTTTATATTTGTTAATTTTCATTATTTAGTTGCATAAATATAAGGTAGTAATAGGGTTGAATATTGATTTCAGAGTATTATTTGACATGCTTGTGTTTAAGGGCTGTTGGATTTACTTTATAGTGGGTCTTTTAAAAATAAGATCGCTGGGGGCTGTAGGGTTGGCTCAGTGGTTCCTGAGTTAGATCCCCGGTAACCACATATAATGCTGGGCGTGGAGACACGCCCACCAACAATCAACACCACATACCACAATGCCAGACGTGGTGGCTCACACCTGTAATCCCAGCACTCAGGAGGCAGAGACAGGAGGATTGCTGAGTTCGCGGCAGCTTGCCTGGGCACCATAGTGAGCTCAGGGACAGCCTAAACTACAAAGCGAGACCCTGTCTCAAAAAGCAAAATAAATAAATAAATAAATAAGATTGCTGGGGGCCGGAGATTTAACTCAGTGGTTCCAGCGCCTCGCAAGCAAGCACAAGGTCCTGAGTTTGGTCCCCGTTAACCACATACAGTGCTGGGTGTGGTGCCTGGGCTACATAGTGAGCTCAGGGCCAGCCTGAACTACAAAGTGAAACCCTGTCTCATAAATAAATAAATAAATAGATAGATAGATAGATAGATAGATAGATAGATAGATAGATAGATAGATAGATTGCAGATGAAAACAATACTGAGAAGATATTATCTCACTCCACAAAGAATAGCTGTTATTTCAAAATAAGCCAGCAGCCAGTGCTGGCAAGGTTGTGGAGAAAAAGGAACGCTTCTCCACTGTTGATGGGAATGTAGACTGCTACAACCTCTATAAAAAGTCAGTGTAGAGATTCCTAAAAAAACTAGGATTAGAGGTCCCATTTGACCCTGCTATTCCCCTGCTTGGGATATACACAAAAGAATTACAAGATTCATAGCACAGCAACATATGTGCACTCAGGTTAATAGCAGCTCAGTTCTTGACAGCTAAATCTTGGAAACAACCCAAATGCCCATCAACTCTAGATGGGATAAAGAAGATAAGGGTTTTTTCTAAAATGGAGTATTACTCTGCCGTAAAGAATGATGAGTTTGAGTTATTTATACTCGAATGGACATTCCTTAAGGACATACTCATAAATGAAATAAATAGGTCACAGATGTGTAAATATTGTATCTTTTCTCTGGTATGAGAAACAAGTTGTAAATGTGTTCTACAATGTATGATTGATATTGTGAAACAGTAAATATTCAAAGGGAAATGGGGTTTAGGGGTAAATAAGGGGAAGGAAAAAATTGATGGTTAAAAAAGGTAAGCTTGTGTATATAGGGGCAGGGGCTTGTAGAGTGGGTGGGGAAGGGGAAAAATGAGAATTAAGTTATGTCATACTGGTACAAACTCAATGTGGTATGTAATTGTGATGTGTATATATAAAATGTACCAATAAATGAAATTAAAATTTTTTAAAAGCAAAAAATTTCGTATGATTTTATAACAACAATGAAAAAGCTGAAAAAGAAAACAGCCTAGAAAATAGAGGTTCTAGGGAAGATTTTTTTTTTTTTTTTTTTTTTTGCTTTTTGAGACAGGGTCTCGCTTTGTAGTTCAGGCTGGCCCTGAGCTCACTGTGTAGCCCAGGCAAGCTGCCGGAACTCAGCAATCCTCCTGTCTCTGCCTCCCGAGTGCTGGTATTACAGGCGTGAGCCACCACGTCCGGCATTGTAGTATGCGGTGTTGATTGTTGGTGGGTGTGTCTCCACGCCCAGCATTATATGTGGTTAGCGGGGATCGAACTCAGGACCTTGCGCTTGCGAGGCAGGCGCTGGCACCACTGAGCTAACCCTCCGGCCCCTCTAGGAAAGATTTTTAATTGAGGGTTTTCGAGTTGGCTTCTAAATCATTGACTCTAAAATCTGAAGCATTACTATATTATTGCCTCAGAAAAGTGGCTATTGTAAATAAGATCATGAAATTGTCTTAGTCTTTTTAAGTGAACCTTAGAAGAAAAAGCGTCTTTTTTCTCTAACAGATGCCAATATTTACCATATTAAGTTCCATATAATTTCAAAAATATAAAGTATACTTCTGTAGCTCTGAATATTTGTTTTCACTGTGAAATCTCGTAATTAGGTACTAGACCTAAGGATGATTTTCATACTTTAGAGAACCCACTGCCTCCCAAAAGTTTTTTGCAATGTGAAAATCTTACTGTTTAGAGAGTTATAAAAGTAAAAATGTCAGTGTTTAAAGTCTCAATAATAGCAGTGCCGGGCATGGTGGCTCACACCTGTAATCCCAGCACTCGGGAAGCAGAGGTGGGAGGATTGCTGAGTTCAAGGCTTGCTTGGGCTACAAAGTGAGCTCAGAGCCAGCCTAAACTACAAAGCAAGACCCTGTCTCAAAAAAAAAATAAAGTCTCAATAATAAAGCTGGGTGTTACACATACCACACTCTGAAAGCTGAGGCAGGAGGATCAGGCCAGCATGGACTACATAGTGAGACCTTATATCAACTCTCCTTATGAAGGGATGGATTATAGATAGTGTGAAGCCACAAGAATTAAAAGGAAAAGGACACTTTGAGAAAACGGGGCCGTATATGTAATTTTTCCCATTTATGTTTTGTCAGAGACTGAAATTGAGGCAGAGATTTGGCACTCTGGTCTTTTATGGGAAGAGTCAATCAGAGACAGCTCCTTGGCTGAGCTGCCTACTGTCTTCATAGGCAGCAAGCAACAGTTGTTTCTCTGGCAGCAGATCTTGTGCATTAAGATTGCATCATTTCTGGGAGAATGGCCAAGGTCCACAGCCTTAGCACAAAGACTGTCTGAAGCCTGTGAGGCCTGTTCTTTCTGAAGCAGCGCTCCTCTTCCTGCCAGTCCTCCTCACAGGACTACTGAAGCTGACTTGTTCTGCATTTCTTTCATTGGATTGGCTGTTTATTGGATTCTTGTTTCCCAGCTGCTTCCGGCTCACCTGTCTGATGCAATTTTTTCTCAGACCTCTGTTTGAATTGGTCTTAAAACACTTTTTGTTTGTCTTCTCTAAGAGTGACCCAACAGAAAATATGAGTCTTGGACTGTCAACAGGTCATATAGAAAAAATATTGTCCGAATGATATACAGAGATGACTGGCTATATCTGAGACCAGTTAAAAAGATGGTAATTATAAACCATTGCTGGCATGTTCTGTCCAACATTTTTTTTGCTAGAAACAGTATCATTGGTGACTGCTCAAAAGACAACTCAGTCACTGGAATGCAGAATGCTTCTGTTTATGAACCCAAGAATTTACTAGTGTTCCTTTGGCCTCTGAGGGATTATTAATTGATAAGAAATCAAAGTTCTGGTGTATTCATTCCCTCCCCCCATACAATATTTCCTTCTTCCTGTCCTTTTCTCACTTGTATATAGAAGTATGCTTTTTCCTTGATTAAATTTATTCTTTTTATTCTTACCTTCATCTCTTTTTGCTTTTATAATCCTCAGGATGTTCTTTTAAATTCTGCTGTAAAGAATAGTTTATTTTCTAGTTTCTAAAAAGTTACAGATTCATGAAGCTCTCTTGATACTTGATAACTAGAGTTTCTTGGACTGCTTTTTAATGTTTATGATACATTACCAACATTTCCATTGTTAATTCATTCTGGGTAATGTTAAATTTGATTTTTTGGGAGAAAACACTGCAAAGTTAAGGAGTGCTGGCCATCATCTTCAATAAACTAATTTTCTTTCTGGAATATACAAAATTAATGCTTCACTTTTCAGCATGTTTCTGTTACGGAATTGACCACAGATAAAACTGACTTTCTTGTTCTGTAGAATAAATCAGATAGAATGGGGGGGTAGTATAACCTTATAATTGAAAATGTGTTGGTAGCTCCTTACCTAGCTGAAGGGTAAATTTGATGTTTGATTAAAGAAAAGTAAATAAGGACCAAAATGTACAAGAGATAATATGAAATAGGAAGAAATTGTTCAAAAGGAAAGAGAAACTATGAAAGAGGTTGAAGGGAAGGGGAAAATCAATAAAAGATGGAAACAAAGCTTCGTAAATAAGGAAGCATTGAAGGGAAATGGAAATCAAGCTATATCGTGTAGGTACAAAATCCCTTTAATGGGGCCGGAGGGTTAGCTCAGTGGTTCCGGCACCTGCCTCGCCAAGCTCAAGGTCCTGAGTTCGATCCTCAGTAACCACATACAATGCTGGGCATGGAGACTCACACCCACCAACAATCAATACCACATACCACAGTGCCGGGCGTGGTGGCTCACGCCTGTAATCCCAGCACTTGGGAGGCAGAAGCAGGAGGATTGCTGAGTTCCAGGCTTGCCTGGGCTACATAGTGAGCTCAGAGCCAGCCTGAACTACAAAGCGAGACCCTGTCTCCAAAAAAAAAAAAATCCCTTTGATGAATGTGATTGTTTTGTATATTTAAATTTTACCAATAAAATTCATTTTTAAAAAATAGAGAAAGCTTTTCTGATTTGGGAATTATTCAGTGGAAAAAGAGAAGAACCTGGGGGCAATGTCTCTTGATAAATGGGTGGGAACTGTAATTGGAAGGAAAGAGGATTCATCATATAAATAAATTTTCATATAAATAAATTTTCTTCCCCATCCTTTATTTAGCTTCTGGTCGAACAAGAGAACAGGAAATACAAATTAGATGACAAAAATTTAGAATTGGATGCTTCATGGGATGATAAACTAGAACGTACAGCATAGAAAAATGAAACAGTTAACCTTAATGTATCTGTAGAAGTCCACTATATACACTCGTCAATGTTATTTCTTCTGATACTAATTCTTGTTTCAACTTTTTCTAGGTCTTCAGAGCTACTGGCAGATAATTTGGGGGGCTTCATAATCAGTGGTCTTTAGAAAGGTAACCCAAGTTGTTTTAATTTGTTTTTAAAGTTATTTGCATTTTAATGGATACTGAAAGCATGTTGCTGTGGTGATGATCACACTTCCCTCAGCAAGTATTTCTTCAGGGCTGAGGGTTAGTTCAGTGTTTTCCAGCACATGCTTCGCAACTGCAAGGTCCCATAATTTTCTTGAACTCTTTGTATAAGTCAGGCAAAATTTTGGGCATTGGAAATACAGCAGTATGTAATACATACAAAAACCACTGCCCCCTGGAGTTTATATTCTGGTAGTGAGACACACGACAAGTCATAAATAAACTATTTTGAAATTGTTCCACCTAGACCCTGAGTTAATTCTTGCCACTCTCATAAACATCCCTAGACTGTGTGGTGAAATTAATGACAGCTGTAACTGAAGACCTTGATAGATTATAGTAGGAGTCTATTATCTTAATTTATAAAACTGAAATATTACAAGAAATTACTTCATATACATGATCTGTTAAAAGTTCTTCTGACCAGGCGTGGTGGCTCACGCCTGTAATCCCAAGCACTCAGGAGGCAGAGAAAGGAGGATTGCTGAGTTTGAAGCTTGCCTAGGCTACATAGTGAGCTCAGAGCCAGCCTGAACTACAAAGCGAGACCCTGTCTCAAAAAAAAAAAAAAAAAGTTCTTCTGTTAACATTTTAATGGATGTACATACATAGTTATTTAGGAAAGTAACTAATTTAGTGTTATCAGAATCTAAGAAACCTTATTATGAACATATTATTTAGGATCAGCTGACCAAGCTAGCATGTAAGGATTGCCTTTATCAGAAGCATAGAAAGGTCATATAAAACTAAATGAGGAAAATAGAAAAATTTATGAGAATTTAGTTACTATTTAATGTTTTCTAAAGTTATTTATCAACTATCCACAATACAGTGAGTTGGATTTTGATATTGAAGACAAAAATCATTTACTCATCACTACAGGAAACTAACCTTTCTTTTTCTTTCATTATGTTAAAAATTACTGTCAGGATAAAAATGTGAACACTTAGCTTTGATTTATAATTTTTTTAATGAGCATATAATGGTAATGGCTGTGACGTAGGGCTTTAATCATGTTGAATGATTTCTTTTTCTTCTCAAAATACAACACATGATTCAGATATCCCTTTACTAGTCAAGGAAAGTGTGGTTGTTATCAGCTTTGTTCTGGTTATCTAATTGGACAATTTCTGGCTTTTTTTTTCAGTCTGAATTGCTTAGTAGTACTAAAATTCAAGAGAGTTATAACCAACAGCTCTAAACATTCAACTGTGCTTTCATGTTTCATGAGTGGTCTGTGTTTTACCACTTGGAGATTTTAATTTACAAAGATTTAGAGGATATACCCCCCAAATCTGTTTGGATATACTATTAGATAAAGGAAACATTTATTCTGAGATTGGCCCCAAGTAGAAAGTGAATCAGTCACCTCCTATGAATTCTAAGGTAGCAATAGATAATAAGTGGCCTCCCCTGCATTTCAGTGTCCTGTCCAGCAGTGTTGCCTCCAGTTAGACAGGAACAGGTCTCTTGCCATACCTGCATTTAGAGTGCATTTATTGAAATCCATCATTTTCAAAATCTGAAGTTCCAGTGAGAACTACTTAGTTTATAACTATTGTAGCATTTTAAACTAGTGACTCAAAAGTGTTACCTTTATATATTCTTAAAAATATTTGCTTGATGTATCATTAGTTTCTTCACAAGTAGCCTGATTCATAGTTGCCCTTATAATCCACATGAATCTCCTTCCTATATCAAAATAGAATTCAAACTTAGATCAGCTGCTATTTAAATCAGAATTCATCACTAGATTGACTCAATGTCCTGTACTTTTCATTCCAGGTAGAGGTTTTGGGTATTACTTGATTTTTCTATTGTCATATTTTTTATATGAATTAGTGTATCAGTCATGACCATTGATAGTGGTTTTTGCAAAGATCTGTGTTAACTTGGGTCTTTTATCATAGCATTAACTTCCCTACATAAATGCTTCTTATTTCATCATTTTGTTTTTATATCCATATAAAACCACTAGTGTAAAATCATATAATCCACACACTTTGTCTTCTTTGTGTCATAGCTCCAAATCTCTAAATCTCCTTTGGCCTTTTTACTCTTCAGTAGTTCATGAATCCCTCTCTTCCCAAACTGTCCTCATTTAGGATAACCAAGTTATCACTGTTTTTTATTCAAATTGTGTACTCTTTCTCTTGAAACTGCACTTTATATTTTATTTTTTATTGCCTTTTATACAGAGAGGTAACACAAATATGTGCATGTTTTTAGAATTTTTAGAATTTTAAGTTCATGGTAAAATTGAATAGAAAATACAGACATTCCCAAATACCTTTTTTTTTTTTTTTTAAACCGACTCTGTGATTTTATTGATGGGCGACGACTTCATACT
>PVIC010058721.1:0-10305 GCA_004025085.1 Thryonomys swinderianus | reverse complement strand
AGTGACAGCTTGAGCCCTCCAGGGCGGGTTTAGGGTCCTGCTGAGAGAAGAGGAAGGGAAGGGGAGGGAGACCACAGGGAGGCCCCCGTGGCACTGGCATCACCCGCAGTCCGACCGACACACACCAGAGTAGCGGATCCAGCAGAGGCTACATGTTAGCTGGTCCCAGGACAGAAGGCCAGCCCGGGTTCAGCCTCGCTGCCTGCCCTCGACGCTGACCCACCAGCCCAGCCCCGAAACATCAAAGCTGGGAGCTCCCTCTCCTACCACGCGAGGCTGCCTCTGCGGTGGGGACCTGGGGCAGGTGGCTGCCTTCGGACTTCCCGCCACACCTCAGTCCAGTTTATTTTCCTGAGCCAGTGGCAGGTCCTCGTGAGTGCACGCAGGGAAACCAGCCGCAGGGGGCAGCCCAAGGCAAGGGCCCAGAGGGCTCTGCCCCTGAAGCTGACTCACTGAAACCAAGCTGGCTTTTGTCCTCAGCTCGGGGTTCCCAGTGCAGCCCTTTTCAACTGCCAGCAGTGGGTCTGGGCTGGGGCAGAGCCAGGATTCAGGCTTTAGAAGTACAGATTCCCTCCGTCAGCAAATTCCTGAGAGGTGCTGGACAGAACGTAGGCATTCTCATGCTGCAGAGGAGAGTATGAAGCCAACTGCCAGTGCCCGAGAGTCCAGGCCCCGAGACACCTCGCCCCGTGCCTGTCCTGCGTCCTGCAGCCTTCCGTCCAGCTTCAGTCTTCGACGGCAGACGAGTGAAGCTGGCTGGCACAACGAGTGGGCCCAATGCCGCCTGCAGCTTAGGAACCAAGCGGCCTCAGGCCAGGCATGAAGTCTCTGAGACTTATAAAACGATCTGTAAAAGCAAGGCACTAATATTTTCATTCTGCCGGCATGTGGACGTGTGGCTGCACGGGGCCTGGGCCCCCGCAGGGCTGTTCGGCGGACTGAGGCCGTGGGCCCCGCTGCCCAGCCAGGCCGTGAAACCTGCCAAGATGGAGGGCAGCTTTTGCGGGGCCACCTTCTGACCTGTGAGTTTCCCTTCAGCAGAGGGCACGACTCAGGTTCTAACCACGTGAACTTCCTGTGCCTTGTGCGCTAGAGGCCCGTGCCGTCTCCCCTCCCCAGGCTCTGTGGGCCCACCCCGTCCCAACCCCGGACACAGCCCCTTCTGAGGATGCTGGGCATGAGGGCGAGTCAGGAATTCCGTTAATCTGCTGGTTCTCAAACCGGATGTCACAATCACCTGGAGGTCTTGTTGAAATGCAGATTGCAGGGCCCTGTTTTTGGGGGGGGGTCCAAGCTGGGGCCGGGAATCTGCATTGCACACCAAGTGCCGGGTCGTTCCCACTTTGAACACCACTCTGTTAGGCTCGTCTCTGCCAGCTACTCCCCCAAGTCCACCTAAAAGTGCTGCGGCCTGGCACCACTCAGACCTGGTAGCACCAGTGAGGCGGCTGTGCTGGGCCGAGTGGAATGGCCATCGGCGTCTGCCCCCCGTGACAAGCAGCTCCTTCCCGCCCTGTCCCCTCCGGAGGCCCGTCCCTTCTGCTGTCCTTTACCCCGCTGGGTCTGTATGTGCCAGGGCACTTTCTCCGGACCTTTGCTCCGGCCTCCTGCAGGGGATGGCATGTGAAGGATGGGCACCGGCTCGTGACCAGGGGCCCGCGGGGCTGGAGGGAAAGTCTTGCTTTCTGTGGAGCCGGCTGAAAAGTACGCAGGCAGCAACTATTTAAGAAGGGGAAAATCAATAATAAGCTCTATAGATATTTGCTGAATCAGAGAACACAAGGCTACTTTCCATGGTGCATTTTTTTTTTTTTTTTTTTTTAAAAAAGCCCTTTGGTTTTATGAGAGCCCTGCGGGTATCCATGGAAAACGCTGGATCTTTTGACCCAAACCAGGGACATTGGAATTCCCTAAGAAGAACATTCAGAGGTAGCAAACTTTTCTGGCACGTAGTACTAATGAATTCCACGGCGGCTGGAGTCTCAAGCTCACAAGTGTTACACACTCCAGAAGGGCCCTGGGGAAGCACGCACAGAGTGGGGGCCACATAGAAAACTGGTTCTCACATTGGGAGAGCGGGTCTGAGCCTCGGATGAGGAGGGGCCGCCCCGGGCCCTGCCCAGGATCTCAGATTCTGAGAACTCGGCCTCTGGGTCCGCAGCCCCAGGACTCCTGCGTGCTGGGTGCGCTGCACGTCTCCAGGCGCCTGAGGATGGGGAAGGGTCGGGGCTGGATGAAGGTGCTTTTCTTTTTACCCTCTCAAGCCCTCTCAGCCCAGAAGCTCCAGCCTTTGTGCCTAGGGAGGTCTCCTTGTCCTACAGCTTCTGCCAGCAGGGCCGGCAGATGAGACTCCCGCTGAGGCCGGCGCGTGAGCCAAGAGATGGAGAGCACGGGGAGCCTGAGGTCTCCTTGTGAACATGAGCACACACACACACACACACACACACACACACACACACACACACAGTGCTGAGTGGGTAGGTGATCTTTGCAGTTCCAACTCCCTAAAAATGGAGTCATTCTGGAGCGAGCAGCAATTCTACAAGCCAGTAGGTAGGCTGGTGTTTGAAGGGATTGTTCAACAGTCCCTTCCTCCTGCCTCCTTCGGCCTGATCGTCCACAGCCCCATGGTCAAGAGCACAGGTGAGGAGGGCTGTCACCAATCAGAGAACAGCTGGAAGCTGCGCGTTTCCAGAAAGGTGGGTGCTTCTAGGAAGACAGTGCTGCCGGCCTCCTCTTCCCAGTTTCCCGGCAGTCAGCCGGCTTTGCCCTGTTTGATGACCTACATTCCCTAAAGATAGGGTCAAGGTGCACGGAGGTGGCTGGAGGCCTGGAAGAGAGGGACGGCCTTTGTCCCACCCACCCCCAACGCCAGGGAGGGTTCTGTTTCTGGCAAACGAAGCTATGGCTTCTGGTCCTCCCAGCACAGATTCCTCTTCAAGGGATTTTTCCAGGAACAGAAGCTTTCTGGAACACAAACGGGATGTTACTCCTGCCCTTTCGTGGTCAAGGAGGAGTGTATGAAATCCTTTCTTACCTGCTGTCCTTGAAGGGGTCCACATCCAGCGTCGCTGGCCTCTCAGACCATAGGGTGCCCCCCCCCAGGGAGCGGTGCCCCAGCTCTGCTTCAGGGATACAGGAAGGGCAAGGTGCCATTCAGACCTGGGTACCCCTGACTCCTGGAAGGGATGGTTCAACTGGAGGCTGGGAGGAGGTGTAGTGGGGGCGGGAGGTGGGACGTGGAAGTAATGACTCTCTCACTGGAGAAGCATCTAGATACAGGAGTGAGTGGGGAGGGAGCCCTGTGGTGAAGAACGGTACACTGGGGTCCCAGAGGACCCTGGCCCAGGAACCCTAGGGCTTCACTTCACAGTCATCCCACAGAGAGCTTGTCTGGTTCCCAAGTAGCCAGTGAGCGGGTGAGTGGTGGCTGGAGCCCTTCCTGCGGTCTCCTGGGCCACCCTGCGTGGGGACAGCGTGGCTTCCGGTTAGACCTGTCCATCAAATAAACCATCCCTCCTCCTTAGGCCACATGGGAGCTCTGCCCCCCACGGCCCCCACTTGTCAGAACACTACCTGGGGTGGGCCCTATTTTAGCGGGTGCTTATTTCCACGTCCTTGGCCCTCTCTTCTCTCCTACCAATCCAGTGCCCCTGCAGACATCTTGGCAGTCAGCCTCCAGCTCTCAGGAGTGAGTGGTTATTGAGGGGAGTTTGGAACCGGGGAGGTGCAGAAAATGATTTACCCCTCCGGGTTGGGGGGTAGTCTCCAGGACATTGCTGAAGTGATCCTGACACCTGGTCAGACACGACTGGATTGGACCAGTTAGCCAAGTGCCTTTGCATTTTGCCATAGCAGTGCTGGCCACGGAGGACATTTGTCTGGTAACACTGTGCTTCCTGTTGGCCTGGCCTGACACCTCACCATTTTAGGCCACCCTTCAGTCCTCAGTGGCCTCCTGACTCTGGCTTGTGGCCTCCCTCTCACAGCTTCACCCTTGTACCTGCTCGCCAAACACTGTCCTTATGGCCAGTGGAGTCTGGGATTCTAGGATCAGCTGGGATTCTAGGCCAGCTGAGCCCCAGACCCGCAGCAGTGCTCACTCAGTTCTCCCTGTGAATCATGGGGCAGGGGCGGGGCCTTCCTTTCTGCTTCGGAGCTGCTGGCAGACCACTGTAGGCTCATCTACGTTTCTTAGAGTCTCTGAGATCTGGGCATTCCTGTGTCTTTGAGATGCTGTGGAAAGATGTCAGACAGTAAAAATACAAGAGCTAGTCTTTTAAGAGATCAGTGAATTCCTAGCTCAGGCCAAGAAGCTGGCCAGGATTGGGAGGGCCGCAGCTAGAGACAGGAACGCACCTAGGCAAATCTTCCTACCAGGGATTAGACTGTTTCCGGTTACTGGAATCTTCTGGGTGAGTGGAATTTACTGGAGAAGACTCCAAGCCCTACAAATTCCATTCACTCCGAGTGACTGGACACAGGCCATGTGCACACAATGAGGCCTCCAGGCTCAGAGTTTGGAGCGCAGAGCAGAAGGACACTGAGCATTCTGTGAGCCGGGGCCCCAGTGGGTGGGGTCGGCGTTTCTGCAGATGAACAGGGAGATTCTGGAAAAGCTTAGAGCTTGGCTCTCAGCACCGAGCTCCTCAGAGGTCAGACCTCTTGGAAATGTAAGCCTGAGCCCCTAACGCTCCGCTGAAAGCCATCAGAACTCTCCTCCTCAGTGTTCTCAGAGGAATGCGGCCCTATCCTCACCTGGTCTGATGGCTTCAGGATCTGGCGGTCCATGCTCCTCACTCCTCACCTCGGCCCTAGACTTACATGCCTCTGCTGCTCCCTCAAGCCCTGCTCATGTCACCCCAGGATTCTCTGGGGTTGTCGTTCCCACCTTCTGGATGATCCCTTCGCTCCTTTTGCTCGTTACTTCCTGTGCTTTCCTCAGATCTCCTTGACCTGGTCAAACGCTCCTTTCTCAAGCACTGTGTTCTTGTTCTCTGACGTACTTCATACAGCTGCAGTTTATGTTAATATTCAATGCCTGCTTCCCTGGCGGGGTCGCCAGACTTGGTGACAATAGGGATTTTGCTTCTCAGAGGATCCCTAGTGCCAAGCAAGGCTCAGTAAACACTTGGGCATGGATGAGTAAATAGAAGGGAGGATGGGCTGGAGATTTAGCTTGGTGGTTCCGGCGCCTGCCTCCCAAGTGCAAGGTCCTGAGTTCGATCCCGGTAACCACATACAATGCTGGGCGTGGAGACTCAACCCACCAATAATCAATACCACATACCACAGTGCCGGGTGGTGGCTCACGCCTGTCATCCCAGCACTCGGGAGGCAGAGGCAGGAGGATTACTAAGTTTGTGGCTTGCCTGGGCTATATAGTGAGCTCAGGGCCAGCCTGAACTACAAAGCAAGATCCTGTCTCAAAAAAAAAAAAAAAGAAGGAAGGATGATTTGAAAGATAGATAGATGGGTGAGTGGATAGATGTATGGATGGATAGAAAAATGGACCAGTGGATGAAAAGAAGGGAAGAGGAATAGGCAGATAGGTGAATGGGTGGAAGAAAAGATAGGTAGATGGATGGATGGATAGGAGAAAGGATGGATAGACGAATGGAAGGATGAAGAACAGAAAGATGGATGAAGGGAAGGCGAGAGGGACGGAGGGATGGTTTTCACTCACATGCTCCTCCAGAGGGTGAGACGTTCTCGGCTTACTTGAAGCCTTCCGCTCTCCCCGCAAGGCAGCCCAGCCTGGTAAGCGAGGCCCCCGGGAGGCACACAGCCGGCAGGCAACCGACAGGCCTCTGGGCCTGCAGGAGCCTCGAGTGCCCTCTGCGAACATCGCTGTGTGATGCTGAGCAGTGATTTCACTTGCCCAGGCTCGGTTCCCTCACCTGCTGTCCTTGCCAGGCTATTCGCGCAATGAAACGTGATCATGTGTGGTCACTCGTAATGTGGCGCAAGCATCGCACATCCACGCTGCTAAGAGGAAAGGGCTGGGACCACGCAGCCGGACCGAACTGCAGGCACCCAAGTATTACGCTGATACCCCACGGCCAGGCTGGAAGGCAGGTCTGCAAACGCCTCTGTTTTCTGCTTCCTTCCAGACACAGGCTCGAACCTGCTATGTTGTCCTTGGGTAGTCAGGATTCTTTTTCTTTGTTCCCAGGATTCTTTCGGGCTGACTCACGTGAAGTCTGTGGGAACCATGGGCTTCTCTGCCGGGAGCCCACGGTCCAGCCTTTCTTCGGCTTCTCGTCAGAGCGCCCTTTCGTGGCCCCCAGTGTGACCTCGCTGGCCGCTCCCCGCTGCCCTCAGGGTGTGTCTTTCTGCGCGGCGGCTCCTTCCTCCTTTGCTTCTGGGACACCAGTGACTACGGGGTCACTGAGAGTCGCTCTGAATCTCAGTCCCGCCCTGTCGTTGTGGGCAGTGACTCAGAGCCGGGAGCGGGTTCCTGCCTCTGTGAACCGCAGCCCGACACCCCTTGTGACGTCTGCGCAGGACGTGCCTGCAGATGGCATTTGCTCCACACGTAGGACTTTCTTCTCCGGATCCACCTTTCCCTCTCAGCTCTGCTTCCTAGAATTTCCACTTCGTGCTGCCAACCTCTCCGGTGACCAGCAGAGAGGGGACGTACAGCTCCTGCCAGCCAGACTCACTTTGTTTCCTCGGAGGGGCTCGGTAGTCTTTGCTTGTCCTCTTTCCCTGGCCTGGGAGACAGGAGGCCGCGAGGGCCCCGGCTCGGGGGCGGGACCTTCTCTCCGGCAGAAGCCTCCAGGGCGCAGGCAGAGCGGGGCCTGGGCCCCTGGAAACGCTGGCGAGCAAGGTGGGCCTGGAGTAATCGGGGGCGCCAGCCTCGGCTGTTCCTTCAGCACAGTGTCGGAAACCTGTGAGCCCCGGGGTCACGGTTACCACAGCCAGAGTCCCCCGCAGGTTTAGCTGGCCCTTCCTCAGGGCTGGGGGACCCCTTCAGCTCCCGGCAGCTCCGAGTCCCGTCAAGAAGACTCAGTTTGATTTTACCCATGTATACCAAGCACCTCCCCTGTGCCGGGCACCAAGGGAAGCTTTGGGGGTGCAGAGATCAGGGAGGCGCTACCCCTGTCCTCGCCTAGGGCCTGGGTTGTTGGAGAGACGGCACCAACGAATGGTCCACAGCCCCGCAGAAGTTCCTCTGGTGACTGATGCCTGAGCCCACTCAGAGCACAGAACCTGCATCTTTTTTTTTTTTTTTTTTTTGCTTTTTCAGACAGGGTCTCGCTTTGTAGTTCAGGCTGGCCCTGAGCTCACTATGGAGCCCAGGCAAGCCGCCGCGAACTCAGCAATCCTCCTGTCTCTGCCTCCCGAGTGCTGGGATGACAGGCGTGAGCCACCACGCCCGGCACTGTGGTATGTGGTATTGATGGCTGGTGGGCGTGAGTCTCCACGCCCAGCATTATATGTGGTTACCGGGGATCGAACTCAGGACCTTGCGCTTGTGAGGCAGGCGCTGGAACCACTGAGCTAGCCCTCCGGCCCCAGAACCTGCATCTTTGGGGGGGGGGCTTTGACCTGCGCCCATGCACACGCATGTGCGCGCGCACACACACACCTATCACAGCGGCCAGTGTGTAGTTCTCCCAGTTCCACACAAACCCACCAGGCACGACCCTAAATCCACGTTTCTGCTGCCTAAAGTCAGGTATTTTGAGCTATCGTGCTCTTCCGCGTAAAGCTTACCACCCTTAAATACACGGTTCAGTAAGTCTGGACGCGTGTGAGCCAGGGCAGAACATCCCACCACCCCGGAGGGTCTCTCTAGTCCCTGCCTGGCTGGTTCCCGCCCTCCGTGGGCCACAGTCACCGCTGGCATTCATTCCTCTCTGCCCTCCGTCACTTGGTCCCCAGCGTGCAGGACGTGAACTCCAGTGGGGGGAGGGGGGGCCTTTGTCAGCTCATGATGGGGCTCGTGAGAGAAGCCCCAGGGATGGGAAGGACAGGGTTAGGGTGCCTCCTGCCTCCCGAGGGGCCAGGCGTAGAGGACAGTGAGCAAGGGCCAGAGAGGGACATCGCCTGCTAGATAAACTGAGGCCAGGACAAGCGTGAGCCCAGGGCGCGCTGAGCATCAGTGGAGAGGTCAGCTGGGCGGACTGGGTGTGTCTGACGCATTTAACAGCTGGAACAGCTGGAGCCCAAGAGGAGGAGGAAGAAGAGGCCCCTCCCCTCGGGGTGGGGAGTGGGCTACACATTTGGTGGTTTCCTCGAAAGAGTATTTACGGATTGGTAGATGTGATAAGCCCAGCGTTTTGCATCAGATCATAAGGTCTAAAGTCCTTCTCCGAGCTGACCCGCGCCGGGTGCTGCTGAGCCCTCGCTTCAGTTAGCCCCGCCCCTCGGCGCGGGAGCTGCTCTGCTTCCCGTTCTTCCCGCAGAGACAGAAAACCAGGGGCCCTCACCGGGCACCCCACTCCCGCTGTGCGCAGGGCCTTGTCCCTCTTTCCTCCCACGGCTCCTCATTTCCCTGTCCCAGTTTGGACGGAGATGGGTGAGCTGGACGGGTAGCGGCGGCAGGCGCTCGGAGCTGGCACGGCTCCGGCCTCTCCCTCCCCAAGGAGCCTGAGGCCCGGTAAGCTGGGTCGGCCCTCCCGGGGCTGAGCAACCACCGGAGGTGAATCACCAAGGATTTCCTTGAGATTAACCATGTTCCGAGGTCCAGGGTACCTGGTTGTGGTTGAAGAAGCTGGCTCTTCGAGCCATTCGCTAATCCTAGCAAAATACTTGGTATTTCCAGTCATTCCGGTGGAATTAAACTTAAATCAAACCCCAAAAAGCACAGCCGGAGAATGTGAGCCAATCTGCCAGCGAAGCCAGGAGTCCCGCCTGCTGAGGCTTCTCAGAGGCTGGAGTGCTGGGCAGAGAGCGAGGACAGAACGGAGCCCGGACCGGTGCAGAGGCGCTCCTGCTCGGGCCTCCCGCCCACCACGTAGCCAGACAGCAGGCGTCTCGCAGGCACGCAGAGAGGGGGCTGGGTTGGCATTGTCCTCGGCTGCCCAGCTGAGTCCCTCTGCCCAGGCCTCACAATCATATCTGGTGGCAGAGAAACAGCACAGTTTGGCAAATAGGAGTGTCTGGGCTGTGGAGTCTAGGATCCGGACTCTACCAGCCACCGTGAGGCTGTCCACAAGGGATGGGCTGGAGATTTAGCTCAGTGGTTCAGGCGCCTGCCTACCAAGCTCAAGGTCCCTGGTTCGATCCCTAGTAACCACATACAACAATACCAGGCATGGTGGCCACGCCCACTGGTAATCAGTACCACATACCACAGATGACGTTCGTGGTGGCTCACACCAGTAATCCCAGCCCTTGGGAGGCAGAGACAGGAGGATTGCTGAGTTTGAGACTTGCCTGGGCTCCATAGTGAGGTCAGGGCCAGCTTCAACTACAAAGCAAGACCTTGTCTCTAAAACAAAACAAGGGATCCCTCTGGGGTCAGTTTCCTGTTTTGGTACACAGGATGGTCATGGGCATCTCATTCGATGCTTGTGAGAATTAAACAGCTTAATGGGTATGAAGACATTAGCACCCGCTAGGTGGTGTATTAGCTGTGTCACTGTCTGGGCCTCGGTTTCCTCACCTGGAAGAGGAGGTCGGGGTGGGACTTGACTACTGAAGCTGTTTTCACGCTGGTCTTCTCCAGCCCGGTGCGGAGCTCCACAGAGAACAGGGCTCTGGTCCCAGGGAAGGAACTGGCTGCACAGACAGGGTTATGCGTCTCACAGCCCACAACCCACCAAGTAGCTCGCACAGGTGTGTGTATTTGTGCACATATGCATGCATACATGTGTGTGTGGATGTGTGCACGTGTGCATATATAAGCGTATGTGGGCATATTTATGTACACATATGTGTTTCTGGACATGTGTGTCTCTGTGTATGTATATATACAACACACGTGTGTATGTATTTCCAGTATACGTGTTTTTCTCCATACATCGAGTATGTGTGGTCACACGTATATGTGGGGTATGTGTGTATCTGTACGTGTCTTGGTCACTTTCATTGCTGAAATAAGATACCCAATAGCTGCACTCACACAGGAGAGGTTTGCTTTGGTTCGTCATTTCAGCTGATAGCTGGCCGGCACCACGGCAGAAAGAGCATGGCGGGATGGCATAGTGGAGGAAGGGCTTAACTTTCGGCAGCCAAGGAGTCGGGGGAGAAGAAAGGGCGAAGGACAGGTATCCACCCTTCCAGAACTGGTACAGCCATGGGAATCAATATGGAGGCTCCTCCAAAATTAAACGTAGAAATTCCATTTCATCC